>DF358942.1:71845-84815 GCA_000787875.1 Solanum virginianum | reverse complement strand
AAACCCCAAACCATGATTCCAAAACACCAATATACGGGCTCTAACAACCCAGCCTATACAGCATCCCGAATTAGCCAAAAACAACAAGGATATATCATAAATAAATTATAAAATTATAATAAACTACTTGCTTTACCAGGCACCAAACCAAATTTAATAGCGACCTGTTATGCCTATGGACTTGTTTCAATGGTATATACTATCACTGGAGAAGAACTTACGACAACGCCAAAATTATACCAAGCCTTCATGAATTATAAGGGAGTTACAAAAGGATAATTATTTTATGTCATATTTTATCTTGGCACTAGCAGAAATGGGCAATATCTCTACTCAAACCGGAGCAAGAACCTATGACAAAAGCAATTAGAAAAGGAATTATCTCAGAAAATAGTATGGAACAATATTGTCGATATATTGGAAGAAATTATACGGACCACGAGTGTAGCAGATGCAGTGGAATAAGCAACTACATACCAGATGTCAACCTAGAATGAAAGGAGACAGATGGACGAACAAAAATTAAAGCAGAAACAATTATTACTACAAGACAAGCGGAGCTAAATAAATATAAAAGTTTTCAAAGATGATGACAATGACAAATAACAAATGTAGGCAAAGACATATGGAAAGAGACATGAAGTAGAAAGCCAAAATTTCAACAAAGTTAGGTAAAAGAAGATAAGCAAAGTCTTAGAGCAATAATGACATACACACAAAAGTCAAGAAATGATCTTCCAAGAAGAAAAAAGATACAAAATGATGATGGTGATGCAGGGTAGAGACAAAAACTTATAGACATGTGATTTAAGAAGGATAAAAGATACCCGCACACGTAACCAAATGTTTCGGGACTTCTGTGAAAATTGTTAAGGTGTAGTATGTAAATAATCTTTTTTCTTTTTGCAGTATTAGTCCTTAGTCAGTTGTATATATAGAAGTTAGTTTTCATTCTGAAAATCATCGACTGCTCAATCAACTCTTGTAACCAACTCTCTCCTTGTAAAACCTCCCCAAAAATAAAAATTATCAATAAAATCAATAAAATTACTTTTTATTCTCAACTTATGGAACAACAATTAGAAAGCATGAATCTACATGAAGATGTATATCTTTTTATAACTATGCTTAGATAAATTATTTAATTCCTGTTTGATATATATTATGTGATATATTTGAGGAAATATTCCCTCACACTCATGCCCCCTTGTTTGAGGTTAATGAACTTGGTCATCTTGTCCTTCCTAAGCTCAAGAGGGAAGAAACAATCCAGAAAAGTAAATTTGAACTCTTCCCAACCAATATTATCATCACTAAGGGTGGCAATGAACCAGGTTTCTCCGATCCAGTTCTCAGCTGGAACATAATAATCCTAGAAAAGTATGATACTAGTAGTGACTAAGTATAAGAAAATGAATACCTTAGTTTAATAATAAGCTATCATAAGTAGACCACATAAAATATGAAGAGCAGGAATGTTTAACCCTAGTAGTGACTAAGTATAAGAAAATGAATACCTTAGTTAATAACAAGCTATCATAAGTAGACCACATAAAACATGGAAGGCAGAAATGGTTAAATAATTTTTAAAAGCGTTGATGAAAAAAATGAATACACCTACACCACCCTTAGCAACCTTAGATAATAATTACTTTACCATCAAGATGAAAGAATAGACTACCAAGACCTATTAGATGATTTACTACCCTTTAATTTAATTATTTAAATGTCTAACCCTAATATAACCTACCATATGATCCAAAAAATCATTACTCCACAAAAAATAAAAATAGACTCTAATCCCACACCTAAACCCCAAACCATAAACCTGGACCTAAAACCTTATAATAAATTAAATAAAAATCCTTATAATAAAAACCCTTATAATAACATACACCTGCATGCTTCCACCTATTATTGTAGACAATAGAAATCATTCCAATTTACTTAATTCAAAGGAGTGCCAAAGAACAGCTTCAAGAAGTATACTTACCTCAACCACCTGTAGTGAACACCTTCTTTAGTTCCACCGAATGATTTATTGAATGGCCGGAACCAGCAGCAAAAACTCGACAATTTCAACGTTCTAATTCAAACAAGTTCTCTATGAACTTCAACAAATCATTTCCAAGTATACTAACCTAAACTATCCACAACACCTTTAGTCCCCTCGAATGATTTCTTCATGGGTAAACCCAACAGCCATAACTTGACAATTTCCACGTACTAAATTCAAACAAGCTCCTTTAAACTTCAAAAAACCATTTCAAGAAGCATACTTACCTCAACCATCTGCCGTACCTTCTTTAGTTCAACTGTTTTCTTTGCATGGTAGAATAAACAGAACTCAACAGTTACAATGACGAAAGAATAACAGAAAATTAGATCGATACTTGTTAAAACTCAATTCAAGATAATATCTCCACAATATCAATTGTGAATCGAGAGGATTCCGCTGAAGTAGAGGACAAACAGATAAATTGTGAAGAGGCAAAAGGGTTAAAATACGAAACACTAGGCTTACTAGCTATGATTGGAAATATGATTAATAGTGGGTTATATGCTCTATCTTATTTCCTTGAAGGGATTATGATCAACATTTAAGCTTTCAGTACTATTGAATCTCTATGCTTCAATTTACATCATCGTCTACATAATAACAGAATCTTGCAAAGATATTCATTCTTCTTACTTGCATCTTTTTTTTTTTCTAACGAAGTAAAATAATTCATCGATGAACATACAGAGGATGCGTAGCAAAAAAAAAATGTAGAAAAATTAGCGAGCTCCAATAAATCAAAAATAATTTCTAAACAAAAGATAAGGAGCTAACAGATTTTATTTTTAATTTTTCGCCAAAGATACAGAAGCATTAAAACTTCCTCTAATAAATAAGAGTGCAAAATTTGTGAGCCAAAGTCCTCTTCTTCATCGCATGTTGTACTACTTTTTTCCTCCACCAGAATACCTTGGGAATCCATGAGTTTCCTAGCTCCACAAGTCTTTCTCCTAAACTTTCACGTGATCAAAGAAAATCCTTCCTGCATTTTATCATTTTCAAGTGTTTAATTCCCAACTCAATGTGAATACCAACAAGAATGTCACAGAAGTATCTTTTGGGCTGAGAAGAGCTATCGGTTAAGATGAAGCCATAACGCCAGAAGGCCTTCAAAACGGTTAATTTGGAGTCTTATGTTTCACAAAACAGGAATTGAGGATTATCTCGCTATTTTGTGTGTATTAGTCAATCAACTTTTCAAAATATGTGTGATCGACTCTATTTGAGCTAAACTTTTATAAGTCCATTCGTAACAACCTATTAAATGATACTCATTATTTTTAAAAAGTGCACGTCATGTTTTTTGGAGTTTATACATCACAAAATACTATTGACCATAATAAATTAATAAATATGCACTTTAACTTGGCTTCAGGTTGCATCTATATTCTTCAACTTTGGGAATTTATAAATAGACACTTAAACTTGTATAAAATTAACCAAGCACATGCATGTGTCCTATGTGGCATTCTATGTGGCCAATTTGCGACATACGTGTATTATGTTATGTAAGAGGGGTGTGTCCACTTATTCAATTTTTTACAAACTTAAGTGCTTACTTGTGTACACCCAAAAATGGAGGGCAAAATATAAGTTGAGGGCAATTTAAAAGGCATTTTTATGTACTATGCTGATAAAATGCAAGATCAACTATGTTTTTTTATATGTATTAGTCCATGAATTATTTTGGAATATATGTCTATATCATGCCCAAATAGGGTACCCTAAGCATAGTCGGCACTCAGAAACCATTCCTAGTCCCAAGCCAACCACTTGGTCTTATCACTTATTCAATTAGCAAAAGGCTTAATAGAATCAAGAAATACTCATGTGGGTTTCAAGATATTACAACCAATAAACCAGTAAACTCAAACTTAATTAAATCAATAGCTTTATATAAATAAAAATAGGTTTCAAACAGACTCAAAGTACATCTTTTGACTTAGTCTGCGAAGCTTCTATCCACTATCAAGAAGATGCCAAGAAAAGTACAAGGCTACCTTAAAACTATGAAAAAGAAATAAAATGAAATAAAAATATAATCCTCCGATTGCTAGGAGGTCTCACCAAGACCATGGAAATGCTCAGAATCATCAGCGGATCACTTGCTGAGGATCCTTGGCACCTATATCTATATCATGAAAAGATATACCGTCGCATGAAGTTATTGCATGAAATGTACGATATGAAATATGGTTGAGTAGAACAACATATATCAAGGATACTCAAAGAAAGAATTAGCATAGCTCAACTCAACATCAATATAATATGCAAATTTAAAATATTCAAGGTTTTATCAATCCTCAGCATACATTTGCAACTCAGTAAAATAATATACTTTTACTCTTGGAAAATTTCTATTACTGACAACCATCACCATATGAGTGAGTTATGATACAATGAACTGGTGACGTTGCCACAATCACCCCTTATCTTGCTAGAATAAAGGACGAAACATCAATGAATCTGATATATAAGTCCTCTTTTCGGATAATAAAGGCATTTTTTCTATCCTATACTGGCTACATATATAGTTTACTAGATTCAAGTTGATTATACTCTTACTCAAATTGGTGCTACTACTTCTCCCAAAATATGTTCTTATATTATCATCACGTCTAGTCCAATGGACTTTAATTTAAAACTCAAACTCATCTCAAAACGTCATCATCATCTTTCATAAACATTATGCTTTAAAATCATTTACCTCATCATGAAACTTTTCCTCAAATCATAATTTAACTCAATGCTCAGTTTCATTAAAACTTGTATCTTTTCAGTTTTGAAAATAAAATTTTGTTTTTGTACATGAAAACCATCAATCTCAACATCAAATAATGTATGAAAAGGTCATGACCATCAACTCAATTTGAGTTCATAAGAAAGTAACCACAAACAACGATTCTAACAATAAAATTATAAAAATTTTAATGCATAATATATAGAATTCAATAGAAGAAGAATTAATTCAATTGAATTTCAAAAACTAAGCTTTGACTCGACTTAAAATGAAACTTAGATGTTGGATGCGCGGACGAACTGTCACGCCCCAAGAGGGTACCATGGGCATGGCCGACACTCGGAGACTATTGCTAGCCTCCAAGCAAACCATCTCGAACTCATCAAATTCATTCAATCACATTCTAATAGCGGAAGACATTAGTATAAGAATACGTAAAGAAAGGAGATGACAATTGATAAATAAAGGCCAAAGGCCAAACATCTCATCCATAAACTAAGCAAGACTAGTATGAAAGAAAACTAGTCAATATAACATCAAATCACAATGCAACAATCTAGCCTGTGAAGCCTCTAAAACATCTGAATAATGGTACCAATGACAGATCCTTGGCTACCTCTAAATAGAATAAGATAAGTCTAACTCAAGCTAGAATTGAAACATAATGTCCTCCGAGAGTAAGGTAGGGCTCACCAATTAACTGAAAGCAAATAGGTCCTCAACAGGGCACCTGTTGATGAATACTAGTACCTGTCTCTACATAATAAAAAGATGCAGGCCCAAATAGACGTCAATATGTAGAATTTACGAGCATGTAAAATGGCAGAAAGAAACATGCAAAAAAAGAATAACATCATTTCAAATAACTCAACTCAAGAACTGGGAACTCAATCATCATGTCAAGAGTCTAAAGTAAGAATGTTATTTAGACAATGACTAGTGATCTATCTACATCCCATCTACTCAGAGTACTATCAAGGCATATTTGGGAGTTTCTCTAATCAACAACCATCATCTATGAGTTGGTAATGATACAACGAAGCAATGTCTTTGCCACATCCATTCAATACCTTACCGTGGGTATATGACATCCCATTAGTGAATCCAAAATTAGTAACATCAAGTCCTTATTTTGGGACAATAGAAAATTTCTAATTTTATGGTTCAATCCTCTCCTACACCAGTTACGTAGTTATTGAATTCACGTTAGACTTATTCTTACTCAATTTGGTGCTTAATACTCTTCCCAAGACTCAATATGCTCATAAGACATTAACCTTATGGTTAACTCATTCATCTAGTCTCATTGGACATTTTTCAACTCAACTCATCACATCAACTATAAACTTTTAGGTTACATCATTTTAAGGTTCAGCTCTTAACTCATAAGGACTCAATCATACACTATTCTAGCTCAGAGCATTTAGGAGAACAAATGTAGAATTAAAATATTTCAGGATTTCATAGTCTCCTTAGGCTCAAATTATGTCCATGCATGCTCATGTAAGTAAAATATGTGAAAATAATAAGAAATCGTGCTAGGGTTCATGTAGTATGGCAAAATCATTTAATTCATAAAAACAATAATTCATGCAAGATTATTTAGGAGTACATTAGAATTTTAAGAAAAACCTTCAAGAACAATTCATGGGAGACTCAATTTACTTATAACTCCATCAATCCGAGTTATGGGGCACATGGCAGCACAGAATCCATGTTTTGGTTAGCCTTATATACCTGGAAGTTTTAAACCTTGAGCTAGCTTGGAAGAATTCTCAAATTTATCTTTAAATCCTAGCCCTTTTTCTCTCTTAAAACCTTGCCTCTACGTTTGAGAGAGTGTTTTAGTGTAAAAAGATTAATCTGACATGTTTAGAGCTTTATTTAGGTATAAAAACGTCAATTTTAGGCTTTGAAAGGGTGAAAAAACACCAAAATATCCTTTCTTAAAAAGCTGTCAAAAGTCATCTATGAGCCCATTTACGGCCTATAGGGACCCTTCCGTAATAATTTGGCTTAATTTTGGGGTCACTGGTTTACTTTCACGAGCCCAATCTATGGTCCGTAGAAGGTTCTACGACCCATAGATTGGTCAGTAGAATCTGAGGCCAAAATTGAAGTTTCAGGACCTTTTTCCCATGAGTTAGTAGACGGGCTTGTACTTCAATTTACGGCCCGTAAATAGGTTTTGTAATACCACCTACCCTTGCAGTCTTCAGTAAAATGACCATAACTTTTGACTCCAAACTCCAAATGAGCTGAAACCAGTTGCATTAGAAAGCTAATTCAAAGAGCTTTCATTGGGTAGGTGGTGGGACATCTAATTATTTGCATGATAAGTGTTATGATCATTTAAAGTTTACTCTTTCATAATTCAATACTAGAAACTCAATTTATAGGAGAGTTTTAAACTCGACTAAGTACTAGAGGTCTCTTATGAACCTAATACACTTCTCACATATAAGAATGAGGCTTAAAACATAGGTACATGTGAGAGTAGAGTATGAGGTTTCACATGAACTCAATTCAATACTATGATAGCCTTACATACATGAAAAAATTAAAACCTTTACATGAAATTTGAATACCTCGGTAGAATAGAGGGTAAGGGTACTATTGGGTACTGATAAAGGATTTATTTTAATCATAGAATATTCAGGATTTAAGAAAAGGACTAGAAAAGACAGATTTAGTCCTCATAATAATTAGTGGACTGAACTAGGAGACCCCGTCTACGGATTATGGTTAAGTCTATGGCTTGTGAACTCCCTCGTGAAAACTAGAAAGTATAAGGCTAGGTCTACAACCAAGGTTCTATGAGTTGTACTCATGAGCTCATGGAACTGGATACAAATTTTAGTATTTAAGTCTTGGGTCCATGATTATCCTTTAAGCGTCGTGGACCCTTCTATAAGTTTGTCATGTATGTTTGTACATGAGCTTCAGAGATTATGATTTTTGGGACAAAATTAATGAGACCAAGACTATGACTCGCAGACCCCTTTGCGGATGGTTGACAGACTTGGCCTCAGAGTCAAGGCCTAGACTCTACGAGGCTTGGTCTATGCCTTGTAGAATCTTCTACAGCTTATGAACTAGCCCGTGGTTTAGTCCTTGGTTTACGACCTAGAGAAAGGATCTACGAGATCTCTCTTACAGCTCATAGGCCCATCGATGGAATGTAGGTTAGGCTTGTACTCCCATTCTTCAGTAGATTCAAAGTTAATTTCCTGAGTTGTGTGACCTTCTAAGATAGAATATTTTAAGGGGTATTACTATCAGACTCTGTCTAAGCTCAAATTTTTTGGGTGCATTGGTGATGACCTATTAAATAGTACCTATTATTTTTGAATGGCAGACTCCATTATTTTGGAGTTAATAATGTCATGAGATAGAAATTTAGGACTAACTCTATTTTTTTTGTATATTAATCCATGAATATTTCAAAATAGATGTGACTGACTTCGTTTTAGCTCAAGTTGTTTAGGTCCACTAGTGAAGATTTTTTAAATATTACAAATTGTTTTCGAAAAACAAATGTCACCCTTTGGAGCTTATATGTGCAAAACAAAAAATGAGGATTATCTTGATTCTTCATATGAATTAGTCCATGAATTTTTAAAAATATGTGTGACTGATATTTTTTTCTCTCACTTTTTGGATCCATTGGTGACTTCTTATTAAATGATACTAAATATTTCGTAAAGGCGGACATTGCTTTTTCTTTTGTTAGTTTTATATGTCATAGAATAGAATTCAGAATTGTCTCAATTTTTCATGTGTATATTAGTCAATGATTTTTTTAAAATATGTGTGACTGACTCTATTTGAGCTCAAAATTTTTTGAAGGACGTGCATCATTCTATTTGGATTTTATATGTTATGAAATAGAAATTTAGGATTATCTTAGTTTATGCACAGTAGATAAAATACATGTGATCGTTTCTGTTTGAACTCAAATTTTGTGGGTTCATTAGTGAACGACTACCTACTAGATGATAATCCCCTATGAACCCCCTCTTGTTCATATTCTGTTCTTTCACATCTGCATACAATAACCGTAAGTGCACGTCCCCCATTATCTATTTTCACATACACACAAGAATGGCTCACAAGCGCATCTTATATTAATAAAGTATAAAATAAAGAAATTGCTTCATTATTTGTATTTATTTAATTTCAATGGTAGATACAAAATTCATATATTAATTTTCTGTATTAAATTTTATGTTCATGCTTGTATATAATAAGGATAATGCATAAATACCCCTTCAACTATACTCGAAATCTTAGCGACACATCTAAATTTAATTAGGGTCTTATTGCCCCCTTAACAATTTTTAAATGAAATAAATACACCCCAAAATGCTAATGTGACACCATAATGGGTGGCGGTTCAATCCGTAGAAAATTACGTGGAAGCTTTGTAGAAAACAACATGCTACTTGAAGTACGCAATCCATTGTGAATTTGTACATCCACAATTTTTTGTAGGAATGAAGGCGGTCTTAGCTAGAATCATTAGTTCTGGTTGTTGGTCAAGCTGGCCTCGAGTGGTTTAGGACATCTCTATTTCAAGGAGGCTCAGGCCCTCAAGAATCTGCCTACTGCCATGGGAAAGCATTCCTTGGATAAACTCCATACCCTTCTTTCAAATCTCGAATTGAGACGGAGCATGTCTCACATATGTAACAAATCTGAGAAAGTCCTACATAAATATTCTACCATAATGCATTCAAGAATCGATACAAGAAATTCTAATGAATCTAGTAAACTACTAAGGCCTCAGGTAGTCAATGCTGGATTAATCATATTCGTGACCAGAGCAATGAACCTATTTGAAGTGGACCATTTCGTACCCAAGAAGCTTATGTATAAACAAAGATTGATTTATTTCCCACATAGCTACTCTAGCTTGGGAAGCGAGGGCATCATTGAAGAAAAGAAATGACGGGTCGGTCAAGGAGATACAGGACCAATCTTAACCTCAAGTGCATTTTCTATTCCCCTAAGCTTAAAGGTCAATTATGGGGGGTAACTGGTCAATCAACTCATTTCGGGGTCTTCGCATTTCATCATCTTGCTTATGTTCTACATGTAGCAGTCAGACCAAATAACTCTATGAAATTACATTGATACTTTCACATATTATGGGCAATGTAGGAAACATCTTCATTCCTCGAAATGCACTCTTCTTATAAACTTATAGGGATAAATGTGATTTCACATCCTCTTAAATCCAAAATGGCTGGGAGAGGAAAGATTCCTTTTTTTGTCATGCCCTGGAAGGGTACCCTTGGCATGGCCGGCACTCAGAGACTATTGCTAGCCCCCAAGTGAACCACTTCACCTCATCATCACTTTATACTCAATAATTGAAGAAAATACTCAAAGAAAAGTCAAGAAATAGATCAACTGCCTAAATCCTCTCATAGATAATTTTTTCCAAGGAACAAAGTTGGCAAAATAATGACAGTCATCAACCTCTACTCGATGTCTATGAAACTCTACCTCTAACATCTAGATGGTACTATGACAGGTCATCGCTACAAAACTCAAGGGAAATAAAATAAATACTTAGTGAAAGTGAAAAGGCTCCTCCGAAGGTAAGAAGGGCTCACCATCTCTAGAATTACTGACCTAAACCTCAACGGTACGTCTTTTGAAGTCCTCTAATACCTGCCTCTGCATCATAAATGATGCAATCCGAGTGGACGCTAGTACATGAAATATATTGGTATGTAAAATAGCTGGAAGGGAAAGGACATAATCAAGTCAAGTAACTCAACTCAAAATGAACTCAACTCAACTCAGTAAAACATGCAAGTGTTAGAATAAAGTCATGCTTTGAAAATAACTCAATAGTATGCAACTCACATCAAATCATTCAAATTTTATAATAAAGTAATGCTCCTCAAAAGATACTCTAGTATGCAACTCAGTCAATTATGTTATACAAATTAGGGAGTTTCTCTAACCGATAGACATCCCACCACCCTCTTTGATGGTGCACAACAAACACGACGTCGTTGCTCACCGTCCATTACTTGCAAATGTAAGGACGTCAACCTCTACATCATGAAACATGATCCATCAGCCCCGTCCATCATTTTGGGACATGAGTTGTCAGAACGTATTGCACAATTATTTAACGCGGACAATGTAGTTATGGGGTTTGAGTCACTTGCACTCAACCCAACTCGGTGCTCAATACTACTACCTATCAAACATCCTTTGCCTCCTCCTCCTTATCATCATCATTATCTTCCATCGATAAATATATTTTGAAAATTTATTTATGTCATCATTAAATATTTACTCAAAATGTCATTTAAATCAAAACTCAATTTCATCAAAACTCATCAAATACCAAGTGCTTTCTTTTGAAAACATATGCTTCAAAATCTTCACATATATCAAGACTCTTTCTCAAATCAGTAGTTATGCTTAAAACTCATTTTCATGCAGACTCAGTAAAATATGCTCAAAAATCATCCTTACTCAATATATGAAACGACCATCAATCTCAATTTGAAAAATGCATAAAAATTAAATGAAATCATCAATTACGGTTCATGTGAAGGAAGACATGAACATGTAGTCAATCAAATACTCAACTCAACATCATCATCCATACATTTTTATATAATAAAATGATAAATAACTCAAGGATTTAATTCAGAAAACTTAAGAAAACTCAAACTTAACTCAACTCGAATCAAAGTATGTGACAAGGCACATAGAAAAACTCAATCCAATGTTGTCTTAGCCTTATATACCTGGGACGTAGGTCGACGATCAACTTGGCATGAATCTGGCTTGAATTCCTTGAATCCTCGCTTTTCCCTCTTCTCGTTAGCTCTAGGTCTTTTGTTAGAAGTTTTGAAAGGCTTAAGAATGGGTTAAACCCCCTTTTTATACTCAAAAAGATCTATTTTCATCATATTTTGAGTTTGGGGGGTTGAAAAAGGTCTAGAATGCCCCTCACAAAAAACTAAAAAAAAGGTTCCCCTCGAGACATGGGGTCCACGATGCAGACTTGATATTTTTTTGGGTTTTTCGCTGAAAATTCTCCGTACCAAGATAATTTTTCCACTCAATTTTTCATGCTGATCGCATTTTCAACCCCAAATTTGCCATCATAGTTTGGGAAGATGCGTTATGCAAACGTCTCATCTAAGGGTATTTTGATAATTTTACTGGGTGTTACTTTTTTTTTTTTGCATCTTAGGGGGAGATCTTTCATATCTTTCAACAGCCACCTTACAATAAGGGTAAAAAAAGCCAAAATAAGTGGTTGAATTTTGCAAGCTATTCCAACCACTGTTGGATGTGATTTCAAGAGTCTAACGAGAATGAATACCAAACAGAAGAGTCAAGATCAGGCTTCCTAATGGAATGTTTAATCGGTCAGTTGAGTAAAATATCCTTGTCCGTAGTTCCAGTGGACTCTCTTTTGTCTTGCAAACCCCTTATTTTATATTCCTCTATTATTGTAAAGACCAGTATGTACCTTGACTTTTTGCTTTTCATCTTTTTACTATAGTTGTTTAGCTATATTGGTCTCCTTTTTTTTAGTCCCCAACTCCTCATCAAGAAAGAAAGCTTCAGAGTTCAAGGCTTCCTTGGTTGGTACTACTGGCTGGAGTATGCAATGTACTTTATTAAGTTAAATTCATTTGGCTGCATCGCGTATTGCGTGAAGGGTAGCGGGCAACAACTGTGGATATAGACTAGATTAGTTTTTCTAGTTTGATTTGCTTCCATGCTGTTGTTCAATGAGAATGGATAAGAGGCTCGTGAACACTCTCTTAAGGGCAATTGAAGGTTATAAAAATAATTTCAAAAGTGATTAAAGGTACAAATGTCATTTTTTTAATTGAACATTAGTTAATTAATTGCATCTAACTCCTCATCCTCCAACCCATTCCACTAAAAAATTCGAATACTTCAAAAACAATTCAATTCGCTCTCTTCGACGTCTTCTTGGTGTCTTCTCCACCCGATCATTTAATACTTCAAATTTTTTAAATAATTCTCTGTGGCGTCTTCTCTGACAGTCACACATTAGTCGGAATGAGAACCTTAACGTTTCAACATATTCTCATCGTTTTATTTGTACTTCCCTTTGATTTTTTTTCTGTTCTTGAATCGGAGCCATTAATTTGTGG
>DF358942.1:27063-63786 GCA_000787875.1 Solanum virginianum | reverse complement strand
TATACCAACCACCACTTCTACTTCCTTCCCTTTACCTTTGTTTTTCCTGGTTTCTAGCATACTTGCTGTACAAAACAATTTAGGAGTTAGACACATTCCACGTATTACACTTAGCTCTATGGCATGATCTAAAGAATGAAAAGAAAGTAATAATTCCTAAATGCCATGTAGCCTCCTTCTTATAAATGTGGTGCACAACATATTGATAAATAAGACTCTACATAGATACGGCTTTGTAAAATCCCTAGGATGACTCGCTCTGATACTACTTCTGTCACGTCCAAAGTCCCATTAAGGCAGACTGGCACCCATTGTCGATAAGGCTCGAGAGAACCAACCTATATCCATGCACTTTCTATATATATATATATATATATATATATATATAAGAGATTTCTTCATTCAACATGCCTTTAATAAAGTAAACAGTAATAACAAGCCAAAAGGAAATGCATATGGTTAGGCCATTGGAGCCACGTTGTCTAAAGAAGGAGACATGACCACACTTTAATTTACATAGTCTACAAAGACTCTAGATATGGAAAAGTATCTGATAAGGGTTGAGATAGGCCCCGCCTTGACTAACTATACAAGACAAAAATATAAGCTCTAGACACACAAAGCTCCGAAGCAACCTGGAGCTTGGTAACAATAGTTGGATATCTCGTACTCCTACTGGGGAGATCTACTAGCACTTGTACATACAGCATGAAATGTAGCTCCCCCATAGGGGACGTCAGTACGAGATAATATACTGAATATGTAAGGCAGGAAATACTGTAAGGCTAGGTGATTCTTCCACCCCCTCGGGTTACCACCCATCAATAAGCAATATCCTTTATCTTTTAATTACTTTTGATAAGCATATGTGTCCACTACCTATTCTATATACATGGTGTACGGGTTACCACCCATCAATAAGCAATATCCTTTATCTTTTAATTACTTTTGAGATGATTCTTTTGGTGGTCATAATATTGGAGCTGTAGGACTATAGATACAACATATGAAATGTAAATAATCACAAAAGACAATACCATATTGAAAGGAGTAGGTTACACAAATAATGAAATGTATAGGAGGTAGAACAACACATGAACTTTATTTAGTAGAACGAACTCATGTATCCTGATATCCAAGTATGTATACAGATTTGAAGGTGACTATGTATAGGATCATATGAACATGTGAAAGAGTTGAGACACGATTAATAGTTGTGTCGGAGTTGGTAAGTGTCTTTATGTGCCAAGGAGGGATCTATGTTTCATGCCAAATAATACGAAATCAAGTAGTCTTATATACCTCGTTGTATGACCTCGTTACTACCTTGGAGTGACCGCTTTTTTTCCCAAATATTTATTTACAATATATTAGGCAATAAGACTAGTATTAGCATCAAAGAAACACTTCTTGGCAGCCGAATATCATAAAAACTAACACTCGGGCAGCAAGCGTATAATTGGCGACCCAAAGGCATTCCTTCAACCTTTTCACTTATAATCGTATTTTTTGACAACCATTCTTATGTACATGTCATATATATCTTTTTTTTGATCCTTAATAGTCTTACAATAGTTCATAGGGTACAAGACATAACAATCCTGCACAACACACAAATAGGCAGCATCACATTCGTATTCTCGCTACATTTCGACGTCAACAACCCCAAACCTGTTTCAACTTTACCCAAACTGTATCCAACATTTTTACACATAAAACTAGTCTTAAAATAGTCCATAAATATTCCCAAATTAGGTGAAGGTCGTGAAACAATAATTTCTAATTATCAGCTCACAAGTTTCTTTTAAGAGTACAATTAAGATATCCTACAATAAGTCATCTTTGCGGACTGTAACAGTGGTGAAGTAGCCTGGTTACATTACTATCAAACCAATCTTTGTTAAATACATAAGTTTTACTTCATAATACAGCCAATTAAGAAGAGAAAAGCCTTTTAATTAATAAGAGAAGTGTACAACAATCCTTAGGATACATGTTGTCCAAAATTTCCAGCACATGTATAATTAGTTTATTTCTGTGGTTTTTATAAACAAATCATACTAAGTGCATAAGTAGATTTACTTTCCTTTAAACTCAAGGTTTGGAGCTTCTTTAGGGGTCCTTGTAAGGTTGTGAGGCCTATTTTTCACACTTTGAAAGAGAGCAAAGTATAACTAAGAAAAGTAGATCTTTTTTTGTCTAAGTTGAAATGGCTTTAGGGGGCTGTTTTCATCCCTTTTTAGAAGACCTCTTGGGCGACTTACTTTTGATTTCTTAGCCTTAATATATTAAGTTGGTGATGCAGCTTCTTGCTCCTTTCACTTGATCCTTAAGGGGCTCCAAATTGATAGGCCTTTGCTGCCCATTTCTTCCTCTTTCTCTTAGTTAGTTTTGACCCAATTCACCAAGTGAGTTTTGTTGTACTTGGGTCCTTTCTCTATTATTCTTGGGCTGAAACTACAGTCCATTTATGGTGCTAAAACATGGGCTAAAGTTACACCCTTAACACGAACTTTATCCATAATTGGACTTAGATGAATTCGATGTCGGGCCTCGTCTCCGTCTAGCTAGCAAGTTTAATCTAAGAAAGTAGGTGACTCACCTGCTACCTTCCTAAGTCCTGCAAGCACCTCAATTCTCTCACTTTGTTTAGGGCCTTGATCCCCTCAATTTGACACAAAAAATGTATACACTCGACCCTCTTAAGCGTTAGACACACATATCACCCTCTAATATGAGATTCAAGCACTTTTAAAAATTAGCGCTAATTTGAAAAGCCATGTCATGTTTCGTTTGCATAGTACTAGTATTGTAAGATGTGGGGTGTTATATCCTCCCCCCTAGGAATATTTGTCCTCGAATGTTAGCATAATTGGATAATATAGTACTAGTATTGTAAGATGTGGGGCGTTACACGAAAGGTATATTTGGACCAATTCATATAGTTGAAGGGTATATTAGACCCTTTTCTGTATATTGTATTGTGGCAAATGACTTGATTTATTTGTTATGAAAAATTTAAAATTTGTCATTATTTATATTTTTAATCTTGTAATAATAACACTTGTATTTAGCTACAAGTTAAAAAAATCTATAGCTACAAATTTAAAGTATTTGCCGCAAATATTTTTCACAAAGCTAAGAAGTCATTCTTTTTGCCATGAAATACATAAATTATAGCTAATTTTTCTCTTTTGCTATGAAAAGTGAAATGTATTGCCACATTTTAAAAAAATTATATATAGATTTAGCCACAACTACAACTAATATTGTTTTAAAATATATATTCCTTGGTTTTTCAAATAAATTCCTACCTTATATTTTCTATGTCTCATATTAGTTGTTCAATAATAATAATAATAATAATAATAATAATAATAATAATAATAATAATAACATTAACAATATACTCACAGAAATTTCATACATAAAGTTTGAAAAAAGTAGATTGCATAGATTTTACAACTTTCTCGTTGAGGTAGAGAGCATGTATTCTAAAGATCATCAACTCATATTAGTCGTAAAAATTACTCAAAATAATTATTTCAAATTACTTGTCAATTTATGAAGCCAAAATTAATTATTATTTTCTCAATTATCCTTAGAATTAATTCTTTTTGAAAGTGTAAACAAGTTTCTGAAATTCTAAAAAAAAAGTATTTGAGATAAATTAATAAAATTATTCTTCTTATTTACTTGGGATTTCATTGGATATATTGTTGTTGTATCCTTCTTATTTACGATTTATTAAGGTCATATAAAAAAATGGAAACTAATATGAAAAGGATGGAGTAGTGCTTAGATAAATTTATGACTATTCTTAATTTAGAATTATTATTTTTTAAGTTTGAATTATAAATATGAAAATTATGTGAATTCAAAATAATTTTCTTTATCTCTAAGAGGGGCAAGTTTGCGTACACACTATTATCTTCAGACCCCATATATTGTAGAAAGTTTTGTGTACCCTCTATTTTCTTTAATTCTCATATTATAGGACTACATTGAATAATATTTATTATAATTACTATTGTTGTTATTGTATTTTGAACTGCTGTTGTTGTCGTGGTCAGCATTGTTGTTATTGTTGAATTTGAAATGATATATGAATTAAAATTTCAAGTTAAAAAGAAAAAGAATAAAATTGCTAATGTCAAAAAATATATCCAATCTATCTATATAGAAATACTGGAGAAGCAAAAAAAGATGTGATGACAAGTGTCAATTACCATACAATTCGAGTTTAAAAATTATTTTAAGATAGAATTTTCAAAAAATAAAAAGAGTCAATTCAATTTTTTTTTTATATTAACGATCTCAATCCAAACTCAAATTATAATAGAACTATACTTCCGTAACATTTGATTATTACATTTTCAGTTTAAACAGAGATGTGAATTTTTAATTTTAATTTTAGAATTTTAATTGAAAATATATAAATTATATTGATTAAAATGTTAAGATTAAAATTACAAATTCAAAAATAAAATAAAAATATAAATAAAAGAAACCAAAAAAAATTGGATGTCACTATCACTTTTTTTATTAGTTTTATGTGTGTTGATTATATATATTTAGAATAATATATATTACATATTTAAATAAATGACATTATTTAATAAAAGGTAAATCAATTATATATTTTTTTATAAAAAAAGTATAATTACATAAAAAAATAATATGTTTCAATAGGATTAAATATTGACTTGATAAGTTTAAGAAGTTAGTTAATAAGTTTGAGGTTATGAGTAGGAATGCAAATTATCTATTGTTGAAGTTTACCCTTTTTTTTGTTTTTATTTTTTTATATGAAGTTAATCTATTTCTTTTATATAAAATTATATATTATTATATATAATACCTATTTAAATTATTATTGATTTAAAAGTAATATTCCATAAAGTTGAATCAACTCGAATGATAAATATCTCCAAATTTACTAAATTTTAAAAGTATTTTTTAAATAAATTATGTTTGAGTTAAATAGCAATTTTGAATATATTTTACCAGAGTAAATTTGAATGAGACTTACTGAAGTTTTGCTTAAATTTAACATGATTTTTTAATAAAAGAGGAAGACAAATGGATCTTCCAACCTCTTTCCTGCGGAGATCAGAACAAATCTCGCCCAAGCCACTGGATCCCCGACCTGAAAATGTTTACCGAACTTGAGAATAAAGCGCCAGAACCCAAAAAAAAAGGAAGGCATGACTACAACACCCTCCTTCAAGAAGGTGCTCCTAACCTCAGTGGCAACACCAATACAACATGTACAATATCAAGGCCCTTGCCTGATGAACATGAAGAGATGGACAATAAGGAGGATGATGCTAGCATCCTTTAAACAGAGGAGGAAAAAAATCAAATATACCTACCTTGGAACTACTCCATCATACTGAAAATATCCAGGAAAAGGATCAATCAAATATACCTCAAACGGAAGAAATCATACTAATCGACCTGCACAATGACTATTTTATAGCAAAACTATAAAAAAAAATGCAAAAAAACTAAACAAGAACCATGGTTTATCAATGGATATTTCCTCTTTATGAAACGTTAACATCCTAATTTTGTGGCCTCTAGGGCGATTGAAACACACTTAGCTATTTGGATAAGTTTGCCGGAACTACCCATGAAATTTTATGACCATGAAACCCTCACACGGGTAGGAAAAAATAGGCAAACTAGTTAAAATAAATATATGTACGTCAGTCACACTATGAGGATGCTACACATGCATTTGTGTGGAAGTATCAATGGGGGTACCAGTGAAGAAATGTGTTAATATAGGGGAGCATAATCAACCTATACTATACAAAGGCTCCGATATCATGTGCCCTCTATGTGGGATACTTGTTCATACTGTTTTTACATGCCCTATGAAGGATATAGAGTCATCAACAAGGATATTACTAGTTCGGAGTATCCCCTGCCACCAATACAGGAGGAACGAAAACAGATGAAATTTAACAAAAAAGGAAACCCTCAAAAAAGGCAACAATAGATGATTCCATCGCCGTAGGAGCCAAGTATCAATATTAAAATTTTCATGCCAACACAAGTAAGTATTTTTCATCCTAGACTCTCAAATACAAGAAAAGTACAACCTGGATATTAGAAATTCCCAAAGGTATGCAAAATGGTCAAAGCAAACAAACCACAATACTTCCCATCTACTCGCTCAATATTGACGTCACCAATGATTTCACGATAGCTGACATGGAACAACCAACAAAAAATTTGAAAACAACCCACCCAACCTCTACATCTTCCAATACATGCGATACAAACATAGAAATGACAATTATAACCATCCTAAAGTGAACCCTAATATAGTACCTACCCCCAACTTAGTAGAAGATATGGAAATAAACAAAAACGTAAACACTACAGAATTCACTAAAGACACAAATATAGAAATGGATATTTATATCCCTAATACTTTAACCCCTAACTCTGAAAACCTTGACGATTCCTACTTGGACATGCCTCAGTCTACATACCAACACAACTGTATTCCATCTACCAACACCGAATCAAAAGCTCCATCCATCTTTTCACAGCTAACTCCACAATCTAGGGAAATATTTGAGGTTGGCCCTATAGCTAGAAAAGGCATTAAACCCATATAATAAATTCACACATATCCCTAGTACAAATATACTAAAAGAGGATATTTACTTACAAAAGGCAATATCCATTCCTATACACTCTATATCTATAGATTTATATGGCCCACTATATAATGCCAAGAGTTCCCTTTTTCTCTCAACTGAGGAGAATAAATACTAGACAGTCCCGTATGGTCCCACCCATTAGACAAGCAAACCTTTCTCAAGAAAATAAGAACTCCTCTCCTACTCATCCTTTTTTCCAAGCCCTACCATTCTTCTCTTGGGGAGGATGAGTTGTTCAGTCTCGTGTTTGAAGGAGCAGGGAGGGGCTTAAGGTGACACTCTGGTGACCTCTGATTTTCAAGAAACTGATGACTCACTAGGTTACACAATATCAACTAGGCACTACTACAATAGTTAATGTTTTCCCTTACACTGCTTGTGGTGATTATAATATCCTCTAGAAATAGAACCAAGCCAGGTAAATGGGTACGAACAGAAAGAGACTTAAGGAGGGCTAAGTTGAAGCGCACTATAGGCTAGGAAGAGCCGCTTAAAGCCCATGTTGGAGGCCTAAAAAAGTCAGAAAAACTTGTCATATGGTTTACTGCTTGGTTGGTAAGGTCGCTATTATGCTTAGAAACCCAACAAACTTGGGATGGCATGTCGTCTATTATGGATGAGATGCTAAAAATGTTATATTAGTGGTACTAAGTCAATCTTGCATGGAATATGGTCCTACAATGCCTATAACTTGTTTAAGACACTAAGTTCTTCGTCTTATTGATCCTGTTCATGGTGTTTTCTTACAGCCCCTGCTCGCCTCCACTCACCCGACATGGTATCAAACAACACCTTCTATGCAACACTAACTCCGAACCCAAATTCAACTCCTCACTCTTGGCTAAAAATGAGCATACAGGAACATACCTTATCCTTTAGCATGAAAATAGAGGGAAGAGAGGTGGTGATCCTAGTGCAAAACTCAACCTTCATGGCTCAAGTAGTCTCAGAAGGAATGAGACTAGCGATAGACACATACAACAACTACCTGTGGATAACCACAATATTGCAACCTCAACTAGCATCCTTTAACTCAAGTAGTCTCAGAAGGAATGAGACTAGCGATAGACACATACAACAACTACCTGTGGATAACCACAATATTGCAACCTCAACTAAACCTACCATTTCGTCAACTCCCTTTCTACTATATGAAAATGTGGGAACTCCCTCTCTTCAACCCCTTAACCTAGATTTCAACCTTTGAAATCCCTCTTTTCCCACTTTACCTTTCCCAACAACAGGTACTAGAGATGGTGCTATGCAGTTAGAACACAAACCCTAGTATGGGGAACTTTCTACCACAGCCCAACGAGGACCAAGCAAATGTGGGCAAAAGACCATCTCCCTATGGCCCCAACAATATAGTGACAATCTCAGGTACGTACTCCAACATAGATATGCCCCCTCCCCAAGTAGTTCCAAACCTAGGACTAAATGTTAAATTGAGTGAGCTTAATAAAGCTACAAAACTGATAAGAGAAATAAGGACAGAGATAAGAGTTCTGAAGGACATAAAATCATGATAGCCAAAGAGAGATTCATCAAAAAAACACACCCTTATCTAGACTATCTAAAAGCTCAATAGATATAAGAGCTCTATGGAACCCCAAGTTATGGAGTATACATTTTATATGGCTATATGCGATCGGTGTGTTGTATTTATATGATGTTATGAGATGATAGTTATTATATTGATGGCTGTGTTGGTTGTACCTGCTATATTATCTGAGTTCTTACACTGTTTGGCTATGAGAAGGGCTTGAAAAGGTGCTGGATGAGTTGAGAACATGTGACAGGTACGTATATCAAGATTGACTCTTGCTTTTATGTGTCTGTGTCCCAAAATTACTGAAATATAATTGCTTATGAGCGTGCCAAGTGATTACATGCTACCTTATACACTAAAATATAATCGCTATTAAAAATGCTTTTGTGCTGCCCAATGACTTATATGATCCTATATACAACAGTTATTTGTTATGTACTTATTCTACTAGTTAGTAGTCAGAGAAACACACCATGTTCTGGGAACGATTATAGTTATTCTTCTAAAGGAGCATTGTAACCTGTGATGTAACATATGTTGCTACTGAGTTACTGACAGGTTAGGGATGAGAGTGTGACCCTATTATCGAGATGTAGGTTATATCTTTTGAGCTTCTTGGACTATCTATGATGAGACACTAGTTGTATGGGTTAGTCCTGGGGACTGGCATCCTATTTAGAGAGGGACACATTATCAGTGGGCCGGCATGTGGTTCCCTTAAGAGATATCCTTTATAGCAGCTAGACTGCAATATGATTTTGGGAAGGTGACATCCTTCTGATTGTCTAGCCTCTTGGGCCTTAGCTTAGGTTACATCGACACTATTTTATAAGTTGCTTTACATAAAGAAGGGCTTGGTAAGGCCGAATATGGGCTAATTCCCTGGGACAGACCTGTTTTATGACTTGAATTATACCTATATAAGGGTGTAGAGCATATTGCTACTGAAATATGTTGACCAGGAGACTGTGTATTGATGATGCCTACTGGGTGATGAAGCTAACTGGGTTCTTTTTTTGGTACTCACCCCCTACTTTCTACAATTCCCATGGTGCAGGTCCAGGTTCTAGATGTGGATGTTGAATTTGGGGGATTTGGGAGCATTGAAGAGATATTAGTGAGCACCGATAGCTCTGGCTACTTCATTGTCTCCTTCCTTTTGATGGCGGTCTTTTATTCCAAGACATTGGCCTTGTGTAGTAGTGACATTGTAAGAGCACTTCAGGTTTTGTATTATTATTATGGTTATTAGTATATGTATATGGCTATGTCCTTGTGTCTATTTAACGTTATACAGTTGATTTCAAGGTTCTGGGTAGGTTGTGGTTATATGTATTGCTCTGTCAATTATGTTTACGATTAGAGAGCTAGGATAGGTACTTGGGGGTTGGATAATTGGCTTGCCTATAGGTGGGACCTAACCGGAACCATCATGACTAAGACTAGGTCATGGTATTTCTGTCACAACCCGGTCCTAGGGCCTAGATGTGACATGGAGAATGGGAACCCGAGAGTCACCAAACAAGGTTCAAGATACCAAAACTCGCATCATTTGTTTGAAAGCGCATTCAACAATCAACACATAGTTCTACGGGACGGGAATGTAGGACTCATGCTATAGGGACATCATAGGGAAAGTAATTAACATGAGTTCATATAACCTATAACACATAAATACTAAAGGGTGGGTATGTAGGACTTACACTATGAGGGCAATTCGGGACTTAGGATCTTTCCATAAAATGTATGATCAAGTCACATAACAATAGTCAAATATAACCAAATACATAACAAAAACGTATCCATAACCATAGCATATATTGTAAAGAGGTTTACAAAGTGTCCAACAATGCCTCTACATAGATGGGTCGGGGGCCAAGAGATACCCCGAACTCACGCTCAAATATATAAAGAGAAATAAGTAACATAGGTATCTAGAAGGTGGCTCGTCCTTGGAAGATAGGACTTACCACTACAAGTAAGCTTGAAATCCAGGCTAAGTGTCGAACGGTGGATGATCAAAGTCCTCGGTCCCTACATGGTGAAATCATGTAGGAAAAGTATGCGTTAGTACGTTTGAATGTACGAAGTATGCAGGATGCAATGCATGAACTTACCAAATCCTTCATTTCAATGTTAGATGACAAGGGCACATAATATCGAAAGAGGTACATAACAAGGAATATTGTATAACAAGATTTCATGAAACTAATGATGCATGAAATGACATGATGCTTATATATAGTGGGGATGTGACATCAACCAACATGAGTAAGACCAAGCGAGCTCTTACATAGAATTTCTATGATTACCCTATATCGATAAAAAGGTGGTTTACTTGCCAAGGGTAAACCATGCTTCAGCTTATGGGCCTCCCATTTTATATGAAGAAACCTTCCTTACGAGCCTCCCATTTTGGATAGGATTTTCATATCAAAACATATCATATCATTTCTTCTCCTTATGGGAAATCCAATTTCGGAGGTATCTTTCCTTATGGGCCTGCCATTTCAGAAAGGAACCTATGCTAGGCACATAGTTCAAGGATAGAGAAAGAACCCTCCATCCATCGGTGCTAAGTCATCATCCCACAAGAATACATATATGTATACATATATATACATGCTTTCAAGAGACAGTAATCATTTACAAAACCATTTCAATGCATTCTTAGGCTTAAAGGCCAAAATATAATTTTATATTCTATATACTCATGCGTAGGAATAGGCCATTCATAAAAAAAGTTGTGCAAGCACCCAAAATACTCAAAGAGCTAAAATCGTAGACATATATGTTATCACATTCTTGTCATAACCAATATTTTATCAAAATCATATCATATAACAAAAATTGGGCTTAACCCATTTCATAATTTCCATAATAATCCATGTAGATAAATGCATATGCTATGAATCATGAGAAAATGGCATGGGTAATTAAGATTCAATCTAAAATCAATAATATAATAGGAAATTCAAGTGTAAACATAATTAAATCCACATTTAAAAATCATATTATAATCACCCATGCATAAACAAGTCTTAAAGGGGACATGTATACTTATAATTTCATAAACTCAAAGTAAATCTTCATATAATAGTTTAAATCACATTAAAATTATTAAATAAACACTACCCATGCATAAATAGAATTTTAGGATTCATAATATTCAAAACCCCGATTTAAAGTAAGTTATAAATTCGTAAAATTCTTGAAAAATAACTTGGGTCTCCTTGATTGGAAGAAAATCAAGGATCAAACCCACATACCTTCTGTATGAAGAAGAAATCCCAAAGAATTTTGAAGAGAAGTTGAGTTCCTTAGCTCCCAAATTGAAATTTCCCAAGAGATCTTTTGAAAGTTGATTTTGAGAGATTCAAATTATGAGGAACAGGTTTGAATATTTGGAATAGGTTTTAGGTCTTTAGATGACCTTAGAATAGCCTAAGAATTCCCAAAAGACCAACAGAAATAACCAAATTTATGAAAATGCAATTAATGAATCGGAGTAAATATTTATACTTGACTAGAGGGAAAATGGGTCATGTTGAACTCCATGGTCTATGTGGAGTGCCTGTGAAATAACACTTAGAAAATGTTTTTTCGAGATCTTGAACTAACACTTAGAATTATTTTGCACGAACTACCAAACGGACCACTACACGACCTGTGTGAAGTGACACGGTCCGTGTGGTGCTCGTATCTCCCCAACCTTAGGAATGTTTCATGAATAGTTACAAGATAGTGATCCCAAACTTTAAATATTTTCACTCCGAAAGCTCCACAGAAGGCCAAATGGCCCGTGAAGTGTCACATGATTCGTGTGGGGGTTTTGAAGCCTAGGCCACCCAAAAATAGGGTTTTGAAGCCTAGGGCACCCCACGGCTCCTCCACATAGCCCGTGTAGTGTCACATAATTCGTGTGGGGTGCCAGTGAGGTATGCCTTAGCTTGGAACTCTTCCCCAATTCCAATCATTTAAGATTTGAGGCCAAGTGTGGTCTCACTTGAGGCCACACGGCTCGTGTGACCACCCGGCACTGGTTGTGTTGTCTCTCTTGAGACACACTTGGTCCAAATCTTTGCTCGATATGGGATTCTCTCAAGGTCCAACGATTTTGTACGAGATATCTGGGTCATTACATCATCTCCTCCTTGGGAACATTCGTCCTCGGATGTGCAAGAACAAGGCTTGAGTTGGAACGTGAAACTTTTAAACACAAGATACCATGTATAGTTCATCATTTGAAAATCACCATGTCATTAAATCTCATGTGAAAGCAAAATAAAATCATTCAAAACATTATAAAACCATTTTTAATGTATATGTAAGCATGTTATGGCATGAGACTCAAGAAGGAAAGAATTGGGACCAACGATAAATGAAGAACCTAATACCTTAGGCTTTAGTAGATTGGAAAAGATGGGGATACCGCTTTATCATGTCCCATTCCGCCTCCTATGTAGCACTCTCCATATGTTGGTTCCTCCAAAGCACTTTTACTGATGCCACATCCTTGTTACGAAGTTTTTTCATTTGTCTATCCAAGATTTCCACCGGTATCTTTTCATAAGATAAGTTCTCCTCAACCTCAATGCCCTCTACAGGTACAATAGTGTTAGGATCCCCAACCATCTTTCTCAATATGGACATATGGAAGACCGGGTGAATAGAACTTAAATCCTAGGGTAACTCCACCTTATACGCTACATTCGTAATCTTCTCAATTACTTCATAAGGGCCTATATATTAGGGACTTAGCTTCCCTTTTTTTGCCAAAATGCATCACTCCTTTCATAGGTGAGACCTTCAGAAATAGCCAATCTCCTATTTGGAATTCAAGATCCCTCTTTCTAAGCATCCGAATAGGACTTTTAGCGACTTTGTGTTGTCTTCAACCTTTCTCTAATCACTTTTACTTTCTCCGTAGCCTCCATCACTAAGTCCAAGCCAATTAAATTCACCTCCCTTAACTCAAAGCTACCCTATTGGAGACCTACACCTCCTACCATACAAGGCCTCAAATGGGACCATACCAATTCTAGCATGGAAGCTATTATTATAAGCAAATTCGATAAGTGGGAGATGGTCATTCTAATTACCTTTGAACTCTGAGACACAAGCCCTTAACATATCTTCTAAAGTTTGGATTGTCCTTTTGGCTTGCCCATCGGTTTGGGGATGAAAGGTGGTGCTCAACTTGACCTTCGTACCAAGTCCCTTTTGAAATGATTTCTAAAAGTGAGAAGTGAATTGGGTACCTTCAATCCTATATGATAGATCTTGGCATACCATGCAACCTTACTAATTCTCGAATGTACAATCTTGGATAGTTTTTGGCACTAAAAGTAGTCTTAACCGGTAAGAAATTAGCTGATTTAGTTATCCGAGTCGATGATAGCCCAAATGGAGTCAAATTGTTTCTGGGTTTTAGGTAACCCAACCACAAAGTCTATATTTATGTCTTCCTTCTTTTAAGTAGGAATCTTAATGTCTTTAGCCAACTCACCGGGCCTTTGATGCTCCATCTTTACTTGTTGATAATTTGGGTATTTGGATACAAACTTGTTTATGTCGCTCTTCATACCATGCCACTAATACACCTCCTTCAAATCTTGATTCATTTTTGTTGATCCTTGGGTGAATAGAGTAATGAGAACTATGGGCTTTACTTATGATCACCTTTCTAAGATGATCCACATTTGGAACACATAACTGATGTTGATATCGAAGTACACCATCTCCTCCTTGGGAGAAAATCTCAATGTTCTTTTCGGCAACCAATTTCTTCAATTCAACCAAGGATGGATCTAAATCTTGCTTAGCGTTCACATCAATAACCACCGAGGATTTGGCCCCATTTAGAATATGTATGCCACTATCGTTCGAATTGGCCACTCTAACACCTAATCTAGCCAAATGATGAACATCCTTTACTAACTCCTTCTTCTCCTCCTCAACATGAGCCACACTTTCCATATATAGTCTACTAAAGAGCATCATCTACCACATTTGCCTTGTCGGGGTGATATATAACACTCATGTCATAATCCTTTAGGAGTTCCAACCATCTCCTTTGTCTTAAGTTAAGGTCTCTTTGAGTGAACACATATTGCAAGCTCTTATGATCGGTGAAAACATCGACATGCACCCTGTACAAATAGTGCCTCCAAATTTTCAAAGCAAAAACCACCTGCCGCTAACTCAAGGTCATGGGTTGGGTAATTATGCTTATGCATCTTCAATTGCCTTAATGCATAAGCTATGACTTTACCATGTTGCATAAGTACACAACCTAACAAAATTCGAGAAGCATCATAATACACCACAAACCCATCCAAACTATTTAGTGGAGTCAAAATTGGAGCTTATGTAAGTCGATCCTTCAAAGTTTGGAAAGTCTTCTCACACTCATCTGACCACACAAACTTAGCCTTCTTTTGGGTCAACTTAGTCAATGAGATGCAATGGATGAGAAACCCTTAATAAATCTTCTATAATAACCCGCTAACCCAAGGAAGCTTCGAATGTCTGAAGGAGTCACCTAGGCCAATTCTTAACCACCTCGATCTTCTTCGGATCCACCTTTATGCTATCACAGGACACCATACGACCCAGAAAAGCAACTTCACCCAACCAAATCTACATTTGCTAAATTTGGAATACATCTTTTTCTCTCTCAAGGTTTGCGAAACAGACCTCAAATGATCCATATGTTCCCGCTCATTCCGGGAATAAATGAGAATATTATCAATGAAGACAACCATAAAACTATTAAGAAATGGCTTGAACACCCAATTGGTAAGATTCATAAACACAGTCGGAGCATTAGTTAGTCCAAACGACATCACCACAAACTCAAAGTGCCCATACCTCGTACAAAAGGCCGTCTTGGAAATATCACATTCTCTAACCTTTAACTGATGATACCCGGAACGGAGGTCAATCTTCGAAAAGTGAGTAACCCCTTGAAGTTGGTCAAACAATTCATCAATCCTAGGCAATGTATACTTATTTTAATGGTCACCTTATTTAATTGCCTATAATCGATACACATACGAAGAGATCCATCTTTCTTCCTTACAAATAACACCGGAGCACTCCATGGAGATATACTTGGCCTGATGAAATCCTTCTCTAAGAAAATTTTCAACTGATCCTTCAATTCTTTCAACTCAGTCGGTGCCATATGATAGGGAGGAATAGAGATAGGTTGAATATTCGAAAGAAGATCTATGCCAAAGTCTACTTCCCTTTTAGGAGGAATACCGGACAAGTCTTCGGGAAACACATCTGGAAACTCATTCACCACTGGAATGGACTCAAGAGTAGGAAATTTGGACTTCACATCCTTAACCCTCACTATGTGATATATATACCACTTGGAGATTATTTTCGAGCTTTGAGGTACCAAATAAACGGACCCTTAATAGCAGAGTCACTACCCTTCTATTCAAGAACGGGCTCACCAGGAGGTTGGAACATGACCTTTAGGGTTCTAAAATCTATAGAGGCATATCATGCATGCAACTAATCCATCCCAAAAATTACATCAAAATTATACATTTCAAGTTCCACAAGATCACACGAAAATACCATATGCAACAGAGAAACAGGATAACAACGATAGACCCTATGTGTAACAACATATTCACCCATGGGAGTATAAATCGATTAAGGCTTACTCAAAAATTTTGGGCTCATACCAAACTTAACAGCCAACAGAGGAGTCACAAAAGACAACTTTGCACCCGAATTAAGTAAAGCATAAACATCAAAATCCAAGACTTTTAACGTACCAGTCACAACATCCAGAGCCTCCTCGACCTCCTAACGTGCATGAAGAGCATGGAATCTATTGTTCCTCAGAGCAACACCTTGAGAAACTCTAGGTTGACCTTGTTCACCTTGAGTCACCCAGCCAAAACTCTAGGCTAACCTTTTTCACCTTGAGCCACTCGGCCTTGACCCTTTGAAGGATTCATGAGACAATCAAAACCTTGTGATTCTTATCACCACACCTGAAACAAGCACCTGAGATTCTCCAACAGTCACCCATTTTGTGCTTCCCACACTTATCACACAAATGGTATCCCTGTCCACCACCAACCAGTGCCCTAGAAGGAGGCACCCTAGCATTAGCAACCCGAGCACCTGAACCTTGGCCCTGTTGGAAGCGACCAAAACCATGACTTTGAGAGCTAGAGAAACCACCATTTAAACGGGCCCTCTTAGGATCATCTATTCTTCTCCCTTTGAGTTTCTCCCCTTCTATTTGTTCGTCATAAACCATAAGTCTAGAAATGTCCATATCCCGATTAAGAATGGCCATACGACATTATTGTATAAGCAAATTAGAGATACCGAGAATGAACTTGTGCATTCTTGCACGAGGATTAGCCCCAATTGTCGAAGCAAACTTGGAGAGCTTAGTAAATTTGAGGGCATAATCCCTCACACTCATATTATCTTACTTGAGGTTGATAAACTCAATCATCTTGGCTTCCCTAAGCTCAGATAATAAGAAACGATCTAGGAAAGCAAACTTGAAATCCTCCCAATTGACAACATTACCACAAACCCTCTCCATAGACCACTGAGTATACCATACCTGTGCCACATCCTTCAACTGATAAGCAGCCAATTCAGCCCTCTCCACAGAAGTGACACCCATGACATTCAATACTTTAGAGAGCTCATCAATGAACTCCTGAGCATCCTCGTCAGCCTTAGACCCAAAGAACTTTGGAGGATTCAAGGTCAAGAGCTAATCCAACTATTCACAACATGACATAAAACTTGAAGAAGTGAGATAATTCCTAAAACAACGTCATAGCCTCCCACTTATAGGTATGGTGCACTTCACACCCATAAATAGGACTCTACTTGATGCGGCACGTTGGACTTTGCGGATCATTTACAAACCTAAGGCTCTAATACCATCTTTGTCATGACCCAGACCTAGTGCCTAGATGTGACACGGCAAATGGGAACTTAAGAGTTTCCAAAGAAGCATCAAGATATCAAAACTTACATCATCGATTCGAAACGCACACAAATAAACATATAGTACTACGGGATAAGAAATTAGGACTCACTCTATGGGGGCATTCCGAGACTTAAGAGTTTTCTATCAAAACATATAACAATGCCATCAATGACATAACCAAATCGTATAAGAATAATCAGGATAACCAACCCATATCATAGGCTTAAGTCATATCACACAACATTAAACTTAAGGAGGTTTACAAGATGTCCAACAGTGCCTCTACATAGAAGGGTCGGGGCCAAGACATTCCCCTGGCTCACCCTCAATACATAAAGAAATGAGATGTAATAAAGGTAGATAGATGGTGGATCATCATTGGAAGATAGGACTCATCACACAAGTAAACTTGGAATCTGAGCTAAACATCAAACGGTGGATGATCAAAGTTCTCGGTCCCTACATGGTGAAATCATGTAGGCAAGAGTATGTGTTAGTAAGTTTGAATGTACTAAGTTTGCAGGATACAATGCATGAACTTACCAAAACCCTGCATATCAATGTTAGATGACAAGAGCACATATTATAGAAAGACATATATATAACAAGAAGTATCGTATAGCAAGATGTCACGAAACCAATCATGCATGAGGTGCAAATTATGCTCATATATATAGTGGGGATGAGACCTCAACTGACATAAGTAAGACCAAGCGAGCTATTACGTGGAACTGGATGATTACCCACTCATCGATAAAGAGGTGGTTTACTTCCCAAGGGTAAACCATGCTTCACCTTACGGGCCTGCCATTTCGTATGAAGCAACCTTTCTTATAGGCCTCCTATTTCGGATAGGATTTTCATATCATATCATTTCTTCTCCTTATGGGCAACCCCATTTTGGAGGCATCTTTCCTTATGGGCCTCCCATTTCAGAAAGGAAACCTATGCTAGGGACATATTCGAGGAAAGAGAGAGAACCCTCCTTCCATCAGTGCTAAGCCGTCATCCCACAAGAATACTTATAGTATACGTAATTATACATGCTTTCAAAAGATATAAGTCTTGCAAAAATATTTCAATGCACAATTGGGCTTAAAAGCTAAATATCTTTCGTAATAGTTCATACTTAGGCTCAAATGCCAAAATCATACCTTCATAGTCATAATACTCATGTATAGGAATAATCCATTCATATATCAAAATGGTGCAAGCACCCAAAATGCTCAAAGAGCCATAATCAATAGACATATATGTGATTACACCTTGTCATAGCCAATATCTTATCAAAATCATATCATATAACAAAATTAGGCCTAACCCATAACATAATTTCTATAATAATCTATGTACATGAATGCATATGCTATGAATAATGAGACAATGACATGAGTAATTAAAATTCAATCCAAAATCCATAATATAATATGAAATTCAAGTGAAAACATAATTAAATCTATATTTAAAATCATATTATAATCACTCATGCATAAAGAAGCCTTAAAGGGGACACGCATACTTACAATTCCACAAACCCAAAGTATATCCTCATATAATGGTTTAAATCACCTTAAAATCATCAAATAAACACTACCCATGCATTTCTAGAATTTTAGGATTCATAATATTCAAAATCCTGATTTAAAGTAAGCTAGAAATTCATAAAATTACTTGAAAATAATTTGGGTCTCCTTGATTGGAAGGTAATCAAGGATCAAACCCAAATACCTTCACTAAGATGAAGAAACCCCAAAGAAGTTTAAAGAAGAGTTGAGTTCCCAAGCTCCAATGTTGAAATCTCCAAGAGTTCTTTAGTGGAAGGTTTTGAGAGGTTTTGAAATATAAAGAATGATTTGAATCTTTGAAATAGGTTTTAGGTCTTTAAATGACCTTAGAATAACATACAAATTCCCAAAAGACCAATATAAATAACTGAATTTACGAAAATGTCATTAATGAATCAGAGGAAAATTTTATCGGAAGCCACTTGACTGGATGGTAAATGGCTCGTGTGGTACTCCACGTCCCGTAAGGAGTGCCCATGAAACAACACTTAGAAATTTTTTTCGAAAATTTTGCTCTTGAACCAAACACTTAGAATATTTTGCACGAACCACCAAATGGACACCCTACACGACCCCTGTGGAGCCACATAGTCTGTGTGGTGCTCTCCTCTCCCCAACCTTAGAAAAATTTTGCGAAATATTAATGAGACGGTGACTGAATACTTAGAATATTTTTAGTCCAGATTCTTCACAGAAGGCCAAATAGGCCGTCTCACACCACACGACCCGTGTGACTGGTCGTATGTCCTCCCTTAGCCCCAATGATGGGGTTGTCAAGCCTAGGCCACCCTACGGCTCCTCCACACCCCTGAAGTGTCACATGGCCCGTGTGTTGTGCCAGTGAGGTGTGCCTTAGCTTGCAACACCAACCCAAGGCCAATCATGCAAGATTTGAGGCCAAGTGTGGTCTCACTTGAGGTTACATGGCTCGTGTGACCCCACACTGGCCGTGTGGTCTCTCTTGAGACACACTTAGTCCAAATCTTTGCCTGAAAAGAGATTTCTCAAGGTCCAACAATGTCGTATGATATCTGGGTCATTACATATTAAAAGTAGTATTTAGATAAGGGAAGGTAAATGAGTATTATTTAAAGAAGAATTTAGATAAGGGGAGGTGGCTTAAATGTATGCATTGATGATAGAGTAAAGGGAATCAGTATAATTAAAAGTTGAAAACTGTTGCAACATATGGGATTAGGAAGATGGAAATAACACCAAGAATTTGGATAGGCTTCATTAAGGCATTTAAATTTATTATTTTTTGGAAGATAATTTATATATTATTGTTTAATATTTAATTAAATATTTCAAAAATAATTTTAATGTACAGATGGTAAAATTATAATTCAACTTTGAAGCTAGATGCTTCTCATTTTTGATATAATCTGATAAACAATAATCAATGTAAATATTAGTTGAGGGCAGTAAGGATTGGTAAATTTGGAAATGAATGTTAAACATTTATTTGTTAATTTTTTTGTTTGATTATGTCTTATGTTACATGTATTTGTTACTTTTTTGTTTTGGTTAGGAAATTCATACACTTTAATTTGTTTAGTTTTTCTCTTTTATTTTTTTTAAAAATATTGATTTTCATATCTCATGTTTAATTACTTATTCAATCACTACTTTTAATATCTATAACTTTCATACTTTTTATATTCATAACGTTTAATTTAAAATTTTAAGATATTTTTGGTATTACTCTATTTTAAATCTATACAAATTCATCTTTTTTGTTTCATGAGATCTCTATCAAGTTTTATTTTTTTTATTCCGTAGTTACCATAGTAAGATGCTTGTATCCTTATTGTACTATTTAGTTTATCCGTTAGTTTGACTCGATGAATAAGACTCTTAAATCTTGATTGGATTCCAGAAAAAAATAGAGTAGACAAAAATTCAAAAAATTATGTACTAATTATGTCTGTTTCGATCTTTTATTATTATGATTAAAGTGTTAAGAATGATGAATATATTGAATTTTTTTCTTCTTTGTTTACTTCTTTGAATTAGTTTTCTATTAAAATCTAATTGTCGTAAGTTGGTTTATAATTGGACCCAAATTAGCCATTGGTGACTTTATTGAAAGTTTACTAACTACTGATAAACGTTTAAAATTTACAATTGGTTGCTTAAAAGGAAATAATAATCATTAAAATGTGTCCCTCAGTTGGTGTTTTTGTCACATTTATAAAGATTATTTGTAATAATTATATTTTATTACTCATTGCATGCATATTTTATAGAATTTTCATCATTCTAATGAATCTATAAAAAAAATCATATTGAACGCACGTGCAAAGCATGTGTCCAGAAATTAGTTAAACATAAGGCAGAGAAGCTCAAGTTAAATTATGATGAATTACAATTACACACTGAAATTCTTTTTGATAGGTCTAAATACTCACTCAATAAATTATTAGTTAGTCAGAGTAGGTCAATTTAAGAAAACACAATTTATACCCAAATCCTTGTTGAAATAATGTTAGTCAGAGCAGGTCACTAGAAATAATGTTTTGGGATCAAATAAATATGCCCAAAAAAAAATTTATCTTAACATAGAATCTATCTATATTACTTTAAAAGCACCAACTCCCCAAACTCCAAAATCAAATTACTATTTTACCCTCACTTGTCTAATTACTATTTTCCCCTCTTTAAAAAAATTCAAATTATCTTTTTGCCCTCTAACACATTTTAAAACCTTTGGTCAGTTTTCCCCCAAAATTCCATTCATTCGCTTGCTACTGTTCAACTTATGCAACAGTTTTTCCCACTGCCTATTTACAGACTTGCTTTGCATATTGGTGACAGTGAAGCCCCTCATTGAAATAAAATCTAGCAAACTCCTAGAAATTGTCGTTACCAATGAACTATACGTTCCGAAAATACATACTATACTGACTAAAGTTATTTGTTTGTTTTTTTGTTAACTAAATACTACTTATACTCCAACATGGAGCATACAACTGTGTCCCTATGGGGAGATTTTGCCGAAAACTATCGCGCATTTCTGGAAAAGCTTAAAGATGATAAACCCATTCTCGGCTTATGTTACGTGAAGGCCACTATGTTTAAGGGTACCACGCGTCTCATGTTTCTACTTAGCAAAAAAGTAGTTATTATGGCTGCTCGTATGTAACTCTAACATTACCTTTGCACACTAGGCTCTTTTTGTATATCGACAATTCCCGTGAGCAGTGTTTTGATCAATCTTGTGTTTGAAAAAGCAATGGACCTCCGAGCCTGGTAATACCACATGCTTTATTTGTGCATCGTCTGTCTAAAAAGTACTTTTCACTCTACAGTTTACCATTGCACCCTCATAAACTAATGTTGTATCCATAAATTATAGACAGAAAGTCATAACAGCTGAAAAGAAAGATATCACCATGACGCTTATGAAAAGAGCTGTCGAAGTGCCCCTGGTGAGTCTCATGGATGGGTTGCTAGCTGATTCCAAGGTATGTCAAAATTGCTACTTTCGCAGATCTTTCAAAGTAATACTCTACCTATAAAGGGACAGACATAAATTGACTATTTGCATTGTTCAGGATTGTTTCTACAAATTCAATGCCGAAATTAAGTGCATACTCAACAGAGCTGAGCCCTGGTATTCATCTTGCAAAAAATGTCGCAAGAAAGTGCAAGTTATTGAACAGATGGCAGCTTGTACAAATTGTAAGCTGGAGAATCTAGAATATGAGATACGGTTAGACTTGCCAAAAACACCACTCACTGCTTACATAATTACAGACAACTAATCTATTATAACCAATTACTCTTCAATTTAATTAGGTTCTGCTTACGTGTTGAAGTGTGCGACGGGCAACACTGTGCACAAGTTGTTCTTTTTGAAGCAGCTGAAAGTTTAATAGGTTGCGACGTGCAAGAGTACATACAATCTATCTCTGTTAAGGTATGAACTACATTTATAAGGTTGAACTAATGCTCACCCATATCGTTAGTTCGAAAATTGTACCTTTATTCCTACTCAACCCACTAAAATATCAAAATGTATACATATTTCACAGAAGGAAGACTGCCAACACTATCGGCAGTTGGTGTCCAGCAAAGACAAGCAATTTACTTTCCTTGTCAGGTTCGATTTGAATGATTCAAACCCACACAGGACTTTAATTGCTCAAGAAGTACATAGACTGGAAGCTGCAATGCCAGTTGTAGTGGACGAAGAAGCTATTCCAGTGAGACAGGGAACAAAGCGGCTGAAGAAAGCTATGGAGGAAGCTCAAAACCCACCAACGGCTTTAGTTGCTCAAGAAATACATAAAACAAAGCTGCAACACCAATTGTAGTGGATGAAGAAGCTAAATCAATGAGGCAGCGAGCGAAGCGGCCGAAGAAAGCCATTAAGGAAGCTGAAATACCTATTTATAGTGGAAGAAGCCGCTAAACCAATGAGGCCGCACATGAAACGTCTGCAAAAAACAATCGAGGAATCTGAAACAACAAATATAGTTGAAGAACAAGCAAAACCAGAGAGTCCGAGAAGGAAGCGGGTGAAGAAACCTACCTACAAACCACAACAACGAGCAGAAAAAAAGATTTGTCCAAAAATAAATGCCTTCCTCCATTTTGTACAGAACTATGATTTTTTCCTCCTGCCTAAACAATGTCTGTAGCTTATATATTGTAACCTTCTGTTGTGTTAATGCATAATGGATTACCTTATTTGTTATTACAATTTCAAGCACTTTGACTTACGGATGTCCAAATTAGACATACCAATTCGATGCTAAAATACTCGCACAAATCGGGTATTTTCAAATATGCTAAAATACTCACACAAATCGGGTACTTTTCAGATCATTTGCTCAAGAACACAGAGTTTGTTTTAAAGTCTAGCTATAGAAGATAGAGTTTGTTTTAAAGTCTAGCTATAGAATTGTATCTACAAATATGATCAACTTTATTAACATTGCTAGGTAACCTATCCGCTGTCACAACATGCCTTTATCAAAGACTTTGACTTAAATCACAATAATGCGTCATTCTTAAGAAGAAACATGAGTGCTTTAGAGTAATCTGCGTATATGATGTGAACATCACGGTTCTGCAGATGCAGCTCCAGAATTTTTGGTCCGAGGTGCTCATATCAGATCAAAAAAGGAGATTTCACTATTAAGACAGTAATTACGGTGCCACATTCAATAGTCTCTATTTTTCTTCCGAACAAGCATGTTCAAATCTAATCGAAAGGTTACATCCGCCTCTGAATGAAACTTATTTTCCAAAAAACATGTTTGCATTCTTGATGTGTATATGGGAACTACTTTCTTTTGTTATTTGAAGAAATCACTGTTACAGTCTCCTGCTGGTCCTTTTGTAGGAAAAGTACATAATGTTATTCTTTGATACGACATCAGTGAATTCCCTTTGTTCTATTTAAAAAAGATTTGTTTGAATTTGCTACTTTCTATAAACTGTTTAAGATCACACGCATCCAGGTGTCGACTTGAGAACACAAGCGAGAAAGTTGAGTCGATGGTCGTGAAATTTGGGGTTTCAAACCTGTTAAATAAGAGAAGTGGATAAGGATGTAATGTTGTAGTAAATCCACAAGCGTGTGAATGTATCAACTTTGAAGATTATATTGTTATGACGGAGTATTAAGAACAAAAATAAACAAACTGAAAGTTGCCATTGAAGATGGGCACTTCTATTCTTTATGTGTCGGTTCTATCTTTATGTGTTTATTCATGTTGCAGAAGCAAACTAGGTAGAGTGTAATTATTTCACAATTACTGCCCCAAAAATAAAAGCTGCTAAAAAATAGTAAATAAGACAATAAAAAGAACACCAGAAATTTACTAGGTTCGGCAAAGTTTTATTTCCTTTTGCCTACTCCTCGGACACAATCAACCAATGTTTATTTCACTCCAAAGAATAAAAGTAAAATACTACAAGAGAGAAATGAGAACAAATGCCTTAGAAGATGAGAAGGCAAGTGAGAGATGTGTTACAAATGCACTAAGAGCTACCTATTTATAGGGGTGGATTCTTGCTCTTGACATCATCCATGACATCACTATGTAAAAAATGTCAAGATAGGTGTAACTACAAATTACCTACCATGACTTTTAATACCAATGTGAAAAAAAATTTCCCACTAAATGTTCACACTAATTTTTGAATTTTGTCACAATTTAACAAATCTCCACCTTGACAATATTCTCCAATTTCAACTTTCTCTCAAAAGCAAGATTTTTGATTGTGCCTCCAACATTAATATTCAATGTCTAACAATGTTGATCAAGTTCAAACAATGTTGAAACTTGACTGCAGTCACCACTTTTGTTAGCATATCGGTAGGGTTATCTGTAGTTCGAATTTTTTGCACTGTGACTCCACCTTCTTCTATAATGTCTCATAGAAAATGATACCAGACATCAATGTGCTTCGTCCTTACATGATAAACTTGGATTTTTGCTAATAGAATTGCACTTTGACTATCTCAAAATATTGTGAACCCTTCTTGTTCAATACCAAGCTCTCTGAGAAAACCTTGAAGCAAAATTGCCCCCTTTGCAGCTTCTCTGATTGCCATGTACTCTGCCTTAGTGGTAGATAAAGTAACTGTTGACTGCAAAGTAGACTTCTAACTTACTGGTGCATTTGCAATAGTGAAAACATAACCAGTAGTTGATCTTCATTTGTCAAAATCACCAGCATAATCTGAGTCACAATATCTAACAAGATACTGACTATCTCTCTGCTCGAAAACCAAACCAACATCTATTGTATTACTAATATACCATAAAATCCATTTCACTGCTTACCAATGCTCCTTTTCAGGATTATGCATGTACCTGCTTACGACTCCTACAACATATGAAATATATGGTCTTGTGCAAACCATTGCATACATCAAGCTACCAACTGCATTTTCATATGGTATTCTTGACATATATTCTTGTTCAGCTTCAGTTCTTGGCAACATGGCATCACTAAGCTTGAAATGAGGAGCAAACAGAGTGCTAACCAACTTCCCTTTTTCATTCATGCTAAATTGGTTCAATACACTCTTCAAGTATTCTTTCTAAGATAAATAGAGTTTTCTTGAAGATCTATCTCTTTTTATCTCCATGTCAAGAATCTTATGTGCCTCACCCAAATCCTTCATCCCAAACTCCTTTCTCAGTTGAGTTTTCAGCTTCTCTATTTCCTCCTGACTTTTGGAAACTATCAGCATATCATGAACATACAGGAGAAGATATATAAAGGATTCGCCTTCAAGTTTGCGCAAATACTCACAGTGATCATATTTGTTTCTTTTGTACTTCTGCTGTAACATAAACTTGTCAAATTGCTTGTACCATTGTCTCGATGATTGTTTCAATCCATACAATGATTTTTCAAGTTTGCACACCACGTTTTCTTTTCCAAAAACTTTGAATCCTTCAGACTGAGTCATGTAGATTTTCTCTTCCAAGTCTCTATGTAAAAATGCAATTTTTACATCCAACTGAACTAGTTCCAAATTCAACTGTGCTACCAAAGCCAACAAAACTCTAATGGAGGAGTGTTTCACGACCGGAGAAAATACCACATTATAATCAATTCCCTTCTTTTGAGCATATCTTTTATCCACCAATCTTGCTTGGTTAGGAAATCCTTCTTTCTTTGCATATACCCATTTGCACCCAATTGCTTTCTTGCCCTCCAGGAGATTGGCCGATTTCTATGTGTGATTCTGATGAAGGGACTATAGTTCTTTATTTATAGCAATCCTTCATTTATCTTCTTCTAAACTTTGAATTGCATCTTTATAAGTGGTAGGAATACTATCAGCTACAATTGAGTCTGCATAAGCCACCATATCTATGAGTTGAGCAGGTTTTCTTATTGTTCTTTTTGGCTTGCTTGTTGCTATTGATTCAAGTTTTTGTTCAGATTCTTGAGTTAGAACCTGCATCTCAAACTCTACTTCCAAATTATCATTTGTTTCTTCATCTGCTTTTTGTAGAGGAAAAATAAATTTTCCCTCAAACTCTACCTACTTTGAAACACTATCAGTTACTTTTGTATCTTCATCTGCATCCTTTTTCATCATAGTAAATTCGTCAAAAGTAACATCTTGGATGAAATTACTTTTATTGTCTCAGGACACCATAGGAGATATCCTTTGACTTGAGAAGTAATTTCCATAAAGATAGCCTTCTTAGCTCTCGGATCCAATTTTGACTATTTGAGATGATAGTATATAGTTGAGCCAAATAAATGTAAAGAGTCGTAGTCCACATCAGGTTTTCCATACCATTTTTCAAATGATGTCTTCCCACCAATTTCAGTAAATGGTAAATGATTAATGATGTGGCTGCCTCAGCCCAAAATTCTTTGCCCAAGCTAGCATTAGACAACATACACCTAACTTTCTCCAGCAAAGTTCGATTCATGCATTTTGCCACTCCATTCTTTTGTGGTGTATTTCTAATGGTGAAATGTCTACTTTGACTATCTCAAATCGATTCATGCATTTTGCCACTCCATTCTTTTGTGGTGTATTTCTAATGGTGAAATGTCTAACAATGCCATTTTCTTCACAATCTACTGGAAAAGACCATTTTTGTATTCTCCGCCATTGTCTGTGCGAAGACACTTGATCTTTCTGCCACTTTGAGTTTCTATCATCATCTTTCATTTGAGAAAAATTCCCAATACTTCATCTTTAGTCTTCATCGTATACACCCACACTTTTCTTGAGAAATCATCAACAAAGGTTACAAATAGTGTTTCCCACCTAATGAAGGTGTTTTGGAAGCACCCCAAACATTAGAGTGAACATAATAAAAAATACCTTTTGTATTATAGATAGTTGTTCCAAATTTAACCCTTGTCTGCTTTCCTTTAACACAATGATCACAAAACTCCAAGTATCTAGATTTAACACCTTTTAACAATCCTTGATCTGATAAGGTTTTCAAGGATTTTCCTCCTGTATGTCCTAAGCGCATATGCCATAGCTTGGTCATTTTTGCCTCTTTATCAACATTGAATATTGTTGCCGCTATTCCAATAACTGTACTACCTTAGTAGTGGTACATGTTATTGTTTCTTTGAATTGCCTTCATTATCACTAGTGCACGAGAGCATATTTTTATCACTCTATTGTCTGCAATGATTTTGAACTCCTTTGACTCTAGGTCTCCTACAGAGATGAGATTTACCTTCAAATCTAGTACATATCGAATATTTGTGAATGTTTTGATCATTCCATCATGGTTCTTTAATAATATTGAAAAAAATTCCATATGCGGTGGGAGGGCTATTGTATGCAGTGTGAATAACTCTACATTCTCCTTCTTATAGATGAACAAAACAGTCCCGATTAGGACACATATGATAGCTACAAGCTGAGTCCATCAACACTACATCAAGAGGATTTAGATGGCACCATTGTAACTAGTGAGAAATCAGAGCCATCACAGTCGGCTATATTTGAATCCATTACAACCTTCCCTTTGTTAGGTTTAGCCTTATTCTTCAATTTTGGACTGTCAGATTTCCAGTGCCCTTTTTCTTAACAAAGGCACATTCATCTTTTCTAAGTCTGGACCTTGACTTGAATCTCCCCTTCTTTGTTCTCATTTGATTTCGAGAACAACCTCTCATCACTAATGCTTCTCCTTCTCCAGCCTTCTATTTCTCTTTCCTTCTTTCTTCATAACTATACAAAGCTAAACAAAATTCTTTCAGAGAAATTTGATCCACTTCATTCCTCCCATAAAGTAGAGTAGTTTCAAGGTGCTCGTACTCATCAGGAAGGGATGCCAACAACATCAACACTAGATCACCATCAATAAAAGTTATATCCATATTTTGCAAATCTGTAACTAATTTGTTGAAGCTAGTGATATGATCATTTATCGTGCTACCAGGAACATAGGTGAAGTGAAATATTCGTTTCTTCATGTAAAGTTTACTTTGAATATTTTTCTTCAGAAACTTATCCTCTAATGTCTTCCATAATTTACTTGCAGAAGTTTCCTTTGTGAATGGATACTTCTGTTCTCTTCCAAGGAAGGACCAAATGATACCACAAGCAACACGATTGATGTATTTCCAATCTGCATCTCCTATATTGTCTGGTTTCTGTTCTTCTGGAGCAAGATCTAATCCTTGTTGAAAAAGGACATCTTTGACCTCACATTTTCACATCCAAAGTGTCCTATTCGGTCAAAAATTTTAACTGCAAACTTCACATTTGTCTAAATTCTTGACATAAGCAAATATACTAACGACGTGTTACTGACACTTGAGGTGGACTCCTGTGGCTTGTCTGAGCTGGAAACTTCTCTATTTCCCTCTCCAATTTTGTAATACAAATTCTATTTAATAGCTGGCTACATAGACCAAGATAATTCATTTCTGATGTGGAAGTTCAGACTATGCTGCAACCACAGAACATAGTCAGACAAAATCTTGGCTCAGATACTTGCGGAAGCAAACTGGGTAGATGTAATTATTTCACAATTACTACCCCAAAAATGAAAGCCGCTAAAAAATAGTAAATGGGACAATAAAAAGAACACCAAAAATTTATGAGGTTCGGCAAAGTTTTGTTTCCTTTTGCCTACTCCTCGGACATAATCAACCAATATTTATTTCACTCCAAAGAATAAAAGTGAAATACTACAAGAGATAAAGGAGAACAAATGCTTTCGAAGAAGAGAAGGCAAGTGAGAGATGTGTTACAAATGATCCAAGAGCTACCTTTTTATAGGGGTGGATTCTTGCTCTTGATGTCATCAATGACATCATTATGTAAAAAATGTCGAGGTAGGTGTAACTACAAATTACCTACCATGACTTTTAATACCAATGTGAAATAAATTTTCCCACCAAATATTCACACTAATTTTTGAATCTTGTTACAATTTAACAATTCATACAACCACCGCTTTTGAATAGAAAGGCTAGCCCTCTGTATGTATGGGTGTGCATCTTGAATACACACATCAACAAAAGATACTCTGTATGTGTGGGTGAATTTTGTGAGATACTTACAAGGACCGATTTCACATTTGAAATCTGGTCTTGGAACTCTACTCAGGAAGGAATGTGCTACTCAGGCATACATTTACCAGTTTTTTGATGAAGACACTAAATCGAATTTAAAGAGGAACAACTTGAGTTTTGATGGTGGTGAAGCAGTGCATCAGTACTAGAGAGTAATGTACCATAACATGACCATGAACTACAACATCAAATTTTCCCTTTTTCGCGCAGACTGTTGGATGTGGATTTGTTAGATTTGCACAACCTACGGATTTGCCTAATAGAAGAACCAAGTTTTCAGACGTGTTTCCCGAAAGTAAAAATAGAAGACAACACAATATTTTTTTGTCACACCCGGCTCACAAAAGGTGAAAAACTACGACCTGTACCCTTACAGGAATTTTTCCCAACTTCACTAAATCAAATGAGCCTCAACAAATGATTACAAGATCCTAGTAATCTATGATAACACAAACTTCAAATGAACTATAACTATGCATAAACCTCCACAGGCTTATGTTCCCCAAGTCTTCGAGTTGCCCACAACTTGAAGACACGACCTAATCGCAGTTTATAGATCACTGAGCTAAGTAAAACAAAATAACTCAACCAAACAACAAAAACAATTTCTAAGACTCAAACTAGAACAAGGAAACAACTTAATTTAATCACTCAAGACTCTTTTTCTTGACTGACACTTTTTCTTGCTATTTGTCTCAGTAGCCTTTGCTGAATTTTCTTCTACCTTTTAATTAAGTTATAGTAGAGTTCTTCCTTGGGTGAGACTCCTTCTTTTTCGCCTTAGCTCTTGTAGAATTCTTATTGACCTCAAACTTCTCCTTTTCACCAACTCTCTTGTTTTCCTGAGATATCTGAACTGGCTTCCTACTTTGATGGTGCGTCCTTATCTCCAAGTGCTTTATCCATTTTGCACATCATGATATCTTGTCTTTACGTCTCAGAGATAGTATACTAAAGAACCTGATTAATCAACATGTTTCATGATCCAGAGGTCATCATCAATACTCCATTTGACTCAACAGGATCCATTTAATTTTGCGCCTTACGCTTTGGAAAAGTGGTAGTCATAGCTTGACAGATTGAGGATACATTTTTTATGAAAATGACTTTGTTCGATAACAACCTAATGAGTTTGATAGCTTTGAGGATGTGCACAAACTTTATGAAGGAGGAAGAAAGTTGCCTCAAGGGCCTTTATTGAAAGACATTACTGACAACATTCCTTGGAGATAGTAAAACAAGTCTTCCATTCTGATGTATGGCAACCGACAGAGTACAATTACCAGAGAGCAGATAGAGGATAAGTTGGATGGACTAACAATTGCTAAGGTAATCATATTGCAAGCTAAATTCTTCAATCAACTTTAATGAGTAGAATGTAGTGACAAATATTAGTTGATGACGAGTTGGTACTATTATTTAACAAGCAACCAAGACTAACAGATTATTCATATTGAATCACCAAGACATCTTATGCCATAGTTGAGGAGAATACACTTATGCCTCAAGAACTCTGCTTTCTTGCACGACAATGAAACTTTGAAGCCACTGGCAATTGAACTAAGTTTGTCACGTCCAAACAGAGATCAATTTGGTACTGTTAGCAAAGTGTATACTCCATCAGATCAAGGTATTGAAGGTTCTGTCTGGCAGTTGGTCAAAGCCTATGCAGCAGTGAATGAGTCAGGCATTCATGAGCTCACCAGTTACTAGTAAAACCTGTCAAAGTAATTGGAAACATTTATTATTACCTTCTTAGCTTGAATACCCACGTGGTCATCGAACCATTTGTGATTGCAAACAATAGGCAACTAAGTGTGCTCCACCCTATTCGTAGGCTTCTCCTTCCTCATTTTCATTACATGATGAATATAAATGCTTTAGACAGACAACTTTTGATCAATAGTGGTGCAATTATTGAGTTTACCTTTTTCCCTGCCAAATATTGCATGGAAATGTCAGCAGTACTTTACAAAGACTGGATTTTCCCTGAACAATCACTTCCTGCTGATCTCATCAAAAGGTAAATGAAAGGACACAAAGCAATTATAAACCTTATACTTAATCATCAGTATATAAATTCACTAAACGAATATTTTCTGTGTTGCTTTTCCTGCTAACCTGATCATAATTTTATTCACTTTAAGGGGAGTAGCTGTTGAGGACTCAAGCTCCCCACATGGCATTTGTTTACTAATTCAGGACTATCTGTTTGCTATTGATGGATTGAAAATCTGGTCAGCAATCAAAAGTTGGGTAACAGAATACTGCAACTTCTATTACAGATCAGATGACATTGTGCAGAAAGACAGTGAACTCCAAGCTTGGGGGAAGGAACTCCGCAAAGAAGGACATGGTTACAAGAAAGATGAGGCTTGGTGGCCTAAAATGCAAACTCGAAACAACTCATAAAATCTTGCACCATCATAATATGGATAGCTTCAGTACTTCATACAGCAGTCAATTTCGGGCAAGACTGCCATACAAAAAAAATAAAAAATCAAATGACGCTTTTATACAAAATGCTGCATTCACTAGGCATAGGTATATATTTCGCTCCTTCAGAAAACTACCGCAACAAAAAAAAGTACTGGACCTCAGAGTAGATGTGCTGCTTCAGAGCGAAACAAACTTATCTACCACCCAAGTTCAATTTGATGGAATTTTGAAATCTTTAGAAACAGAAGAAGGTTCATGTCAGATTTGCACAACCTACGGATATAATCAAAGAACCAAGTTTGCGAACGTGTTTTCCAAAAGTAAAAATAGAAGACGACACAGTATTTTTACGGAAACACCTGGCTCACAAAAGGTGAAAAACCACGGCATGTACCTCTACAGGAATTTTCCCCAACTTCACTAAATCAAATAAGCCTCAACAAAAGATTATAAGATCCTAGTAATCGATGACACATCAAACTTCAAATAAACTAACGCTACACATAAACCTCCCAAAGGCTTATGTTCCCCAAGTCTTCGAGTTGCGCTCAACTTGAAGACACTCAACTCGAAGACTCTATCTAATCTAAATTTATAGATCACTAAGCTAAGTAGAACAACATGACTCAACAAAAGCAGCGAAAACAATTTCTAAGACCCAAACTAGAACGATGAAACAGTTTAGTCAATTGTCTCTAGACTCTCGAACTTGACAAATTATTTTTCTTGCTATTTGTCTCGGTGATTGACTTTGAATATTTTTCCTCTTTTAATCTTGTTTCTTAGGAAGTCTTCTTTCAGTCAGACACCTTGATTCTTACCTTAAGCTTCAGTAGACTTCTTATTTGCTTGAAACTCTTTCTTCACACCAACTCCTTCCATACCCTGTAATTTCTGAACTGACTTTCTATTTTGATGATGCGTCCTTATCTCTATGTAATCTATCAATTCCACACCTTGTGGCATCCTGTCTTTGCATCTCAGAACTTGTACAATGAAGAACATGATCAATCAACATGTTTCATGATCCAATGGTCATCATCAAAACTCCTCTTGACTCAACGTATTCCCCCATTTTGATGATGACAAACCTCCTAAGTATCAGCATCCATCCACCTCACCTGTAGCTACTAAGAGAGAGCTTTAAGAATGAATCAGGTTAAACAAGGGTTATAAACATTGCACAACTCATATGTGACTTCCCCCTTTTGGCATCATCGAAAATCTAACTTGGAAACAATTATACCAAAAATGAGTACGCATAATCAAAATGCACAGAGTAAGCACCAAAAGACAAAGTTAACCAAGGACATCTTGTATGTATTTAAGATAGCAAAATTACGTGTAAGTTCAACATACAAGAGCTGTTCAAGAACAGAAAATAAACCAGAAACAACTATTTAGCATCCTAACATAGCGATTTTTGTGATGAGCAGGCTTTCAAAAAATGATAGATCAGAGAAACATGTAAAGTGGAGGGAGCAGTGGAGGGAATCAACAGGGTCAGCTTGTGGACAACTTCAGCATGTTCAGCCCTTTCCTTGTGCAGCTTATCTTCAAGATCTGATATCCTAGCAAGTAAGGCACTTCTCTCTTAAGAAAAGTCCTGATGGGTAGAGGCTAGTTTCACTGTCTTGGCATCCAAGGCAAGTTAAAGTCTATGAATAGGAGTGCCAACATACTGCATGGAAATAGGTAGAGCAGTGTTATTCACTTGTCCAAGAACGTCTTTGGTCGTTTGCATGGTCCAAACTTGGACAAGAATTGACAATGCCTTAAGGATTGGAGACAGCCAAAATCCATAAGGAAGAGCAGGCCCATTTTTATCTTAGACCAAGACATGCTGCATATTCTGAAGAATGAGATTGGGTAGGTTGATGGGAGCATCAGAATCAAGCAGTTCCATCAGAGGCAAGTCCAGAAAATTAGCCTCAGATCTTCTTTCCTTCCTAGGAATGAGAATTTTATGGACCACATTGAAGTATAGACGGTGAAGAAAGGACATATCTTTATGTTGAATACACTTTTGCTGAGCCAGGGTTGGGTTACTAGAGAATTTTTGAGTAATTTCCAAGGCAGAGGGTAGATTGTCAAGTGGTGGCCAGTCATGGCAGACATAGTGAGCCCAACCCTCTGCAGGAATCCCTAGAATACGCCCTATATCAGACACCCCAAGAGATATTGATTTTCCTATGATAGTGGTGAGGAAAGCAGACTCATGCACCATACCTTTCCCATAAAACTCATACATTTCGGGCTTTGCAAATTTTCTTTGAGTATTGCCCAAAAGAAACAAGTTTGACTAACCCTAAAAAGCTAGTTTAGATAAGAGAAAATCTATATCAGAGCCCCTATACCCTGTAATAACTCGGCCCCAAATGAGGGAGCGCTTTAATATGGGTCAGTTTGGTCGACATGAGGTTGGTCACCATCACTCTCTGTCTCAGAGTCATCGGAAGGAATCGATAGAGGTACTTGTTTCTCCCTGCTAGAAGATGCCCTAGATTTTAGTGGGTTCTTCGTAGTGGTAGAGGATTTCTTGGGTGAGGGATCAGGACAAGAACGAAGGGGTTTGGGAATCATATGCTTGTTCATATATTTTTTAACCAGTCTTGTCAATAGGTCACCCTGTGAGGATGAGGAACCAAGAGCACTTTGGTGTTTCTTGCTTTAATCGAGGGACTGTTGAAGAGTAGCATCATCTTGATGTTTTTGACTCCTCGTCTAGGGTACCCTGGAATAAGCAAAGATGGGAACCCTTTTGGGAGAGGAAAAATCATCAAAGATTTTAATTGGGTCTCCAATGAGTCTCCTCAGACGACGGCGAACCATCTTGGAGAGTGATGCATCAAGAGATAGAATGCCAGATGGTGGAGCATCAGAGGGAGTGGATTGAGCGGGAATAGTGTTTGAACCTTCTGAAGAAGATGGGACAACCCAGGAAGGTGACGAGGTCAAAGATTCTTGAAAAATGAGTTAGGGAATAACCCCCAATTTGTGAAATCGATGATTTAGAGTGATAGTGGTGGTGGAAAATTTGCTATTGTATAAACAACAATGGCAAGAGCATCATCATGTTGTAGTTTGTGGGTGCTTGCATTTGGGGAATTTTGAGGGGATGCCATTGAAGAATAAGGGTTTTCTAATTTGGGAGAAAGGAAATAGTTCACTTTATAGAGAAACATGAGAAGTGGAAGAGTTGAGTGATGAAGGGTTTAATGGATAGGAACACTGAATTTGAATGTCAATAGGTGAGGTGAGTGATGTGATAACAACTGTATTATTAGTATGAAGGAACAATTGAGTTTTGGTGGCAAAGTAATGATGATGATATGGGAAAAGAGAGAACAATTCAAAATGCCTACTTCATCCACCAATCACTATATTGAACATAAAACAATTATTACTTGATTTAATTTCAGCTTTCCCTCAGCCTTTGCACCTAAACTAGTAACCTGCACACTATAATACTAAAACGATCCCAAAAAGTGCCCGAAAACGTAACTCAGAAGTGCTCAGAATCTTGTTTTCCATATATCTAATAATCCATTCATTATTTTGAAAACTCGACTTCATATTCTTGTTTAGGGGATCAAATTGAGTGGGAAATAGTTCTAACCCAAATTTTAGAGCAATCATATCAAAATTCAAAAATCACAAAATACGTTATTTAGGAGGGTCAATTTTGAAGCTTCTTATCTCTTACCACATAAAGAATTGGGTGGTCTACAACCTATCAACTGAAATTCCTTTGAATTATCTTTCCAATTCACTTTATTTCACCTCATTCTGAGTTCGGATGAAGGATTTATGCCCATTTTTGTAAAACTCATTCGTGCAGAAAATGCAATTTCAAGTGGCAATTTTGTCTTACCTCCGTGATGCGCCCCTATGTTTTTCTACGCCTATTTTATTTTTTTCGGTCCAAGCAGTGAGCAGTCCGCCTTACCTCTGCGACACGCCCTAGTGTTTTTGGGTGCATGTTTTAATTTTTTAGTCCAAGACTTTTAATAATTGGGCCTAAGGGTTCCCATATTTGAATATACATATACTTAGTCTTATTTCAGCCTCATATCATCCAAAACATTCCCCAAAACTCACTCAAACATTTAGACTTATATTTCACCCTAAATTCAAGTCCCAAACTCAAGACCAATCTTAAGTATTTCTTCAAAGATTTGATTCAAGCTTCAAGTCTCCATCTCCAACCTCTTTCAATAGTTTTCCAAAGCTACGCTATGTGGTGTTGAACCATTTGATCTTTTCACCCATGATGCCTAAGCCTCCTTTTTACTAATATTGCATGATTTAAAGTTAATTTTACATGTGGGTCTTGTATATTGAGAAATATACTACATAATGATTTTAATTTATGAAAGTGTGATTGTTTAAGCATTTTTTGAGCTATAAATCTTGGATCTAATGTTGGATTTGATGAGGGGTTTTAATGTGAATGTC
>DF358942.1:4421-25496 GCA_000787875.1 Solanum virginianum | reverse complement strand
GAAATGGAGGTGTTGAACCTAAGTTGTTTTGTCTATAGAATTGTTGGTGGTGGTAGATGAGGCTTTGAATGTCCTTTCCAATATTTTGAATTTTGGGGTAGTGTCCTTTGGTTTGACTAGTACACTGGGTATGCCTATAAATCTCATGAGTAAGATTTTTAGTCCCTACTCTAATAGGTTTATGATGGTTTTGGTGAGATAATGTGGTTCGTTCTATAATGTTGTAGTGCATGTGAATCATTTGAGGGTAGTACTATAATTTTAATGAAGAAGGTTGGGTGCTAAGTGGGTGAGATGGGAATTTTGGTGGTAAGAGGTTGCCTTCCTAGGTTGTGTAGTGATGGGTGATGCTATTAAGGTAAACTTTAGTAAGATAAAGGTGATTAGGAGTTAGCCTATACCTTGACTTCTGAGTATTAGAAGCTTCTTGGGTTTAGTAGGCTATTGTCGGGGATTGCGAATAGGTTCTCTTCTATTGTTGCCCTATGACTTAGTTGACCCTAGGTAAGGCCATGTTGTGATCGACATTTTGAGTAGGGTGATTTGATAGGTCCAGGAATTGCTATTTCTTGTGTTATCCCTTGGTGCTAGTAGGATTCATGTGTATGTTAGTTTCATTCATAGGCTGCTTTTACCCATAAAGCCTAATCTTCCTTTTTATGAAAATTGCATGATTTCAAGATGTATTACTTATGGGTATCTATTATTGTGAAATATAAGCATGAAACATGTTGGGGTTTTTGTCTAATATTGTTAATTATGCATAAATATCCATTTTGAGCTTATACTATGAAGTGATCTTTGTCAATTGAAACTATACATGATTCAAGCTATGAAATCTATGAACTATTGTGAAGTTTTGGCATGATTTACAAGTTACCCATGATGGAATTTTACCATGATGTTGGTGGGCTGATTTACATGATTTAATGCATTATTTTCTCTATTTCATGATCTATACTCTTGCATTTTGCATGATTTGAACATGTCCTCGTATATGCCCACCAAGTGTTTGATGAAATGCCAAGTTAAGAATTCTCAAGATATGTGCATGTTTTACAAGTCAAGTGACTTCATGATGAATATAGGCTATAAAGTATGTTATGAATTCATGAAATTATCTATGATTATGCAAGTACGAAGTTAAGCCCTTTTCAAAAATTTATTTTCAAGGAAACCTACATGGATTTTTACTTATTTTAATTTGGGATTTGAATATTATGATTCCGAAAATTCTATTAATGCATGGGTAGTGTTTATTTGATAATTTTAATGCAACTTAACCGTTATATAGGGATTTACTTTGGGTTTATGAAGTTATAAGTATGCATGTTCCCTTTTTGAATTCGGGTTTTGTCCCCAAGTGAGGATGAAGGTAGGTGATATCCCTAGGTGTCTTTTCGAGTTAGGAGTGATCATTATTAGTATTGATGGAGTTGTTTGATTGACTTATGCACCGATGATGATTGTGGGTTTCTTAAATAGGGTCTTAAAACCCTACCTTAATATGTTTGTGGTGGTCTCTAGTGATGAAGTATTGATTTGTTTAGAGCTTATGAATCATTTGGGGGTAGGGTAGCAAGTCTTAGAGGATGAGAGGTCATTTGCTGAATATGATAGGTGTGCATTGTGGATAGCAAGAAGATTGTTAGAACCCCTTAGGGATTATGGTATGAGTGTGTATTGGTTTTTTTCGGTAAGGCTAATGTTGCAGTTGGTACTCTAGGTAGCCTAGCATGTGTTGTTGATGTTATGTCTCTATGGATGGTAGGACCCGTAGAGTTAGAATCCAACTCCCTAATGAACTCGTCTTTGAGTGGGAGGTTGTTAAGTGGTAGCAAGGGGGTAAAGACTAGTGGGGCACATCGGTTGGCTAGATTGGAAGTTAGGTTGAGGGAAATGGAGAATGGTAGTATAATGTCCTTGGCGATTCCAAATCTTCTTGGGTTAAGAGGTCTAGATTAGGCAAGGCCTTGATTTCGCCCTATTTGAGTTAGAAGTTTTGGGTAAGAGAATGTTAGAGTGTAGGTTGAATCCCAAGGAGGAGATGGTGGCTATGCTACCAAGTGGGTTAGGTGTATTTAAGATTGACAATTGAGTTTAGGATTGTGAGTCCTTATAGAGTGTAGAGGGAGGTTGGTAATGTTGCATAAGTTTGGGAATTGCCTATTATGTGGTTCGTCCGGTTCTTCATGCTTCTAGGTAGATGTGATGTGTTGGTGACTTTAGTGTTATTGAACACTTTGAGGTTGTGGGTGTTAAGGAGGGTAAGTTGGCTTAAGAGAAGGTCCCAGTGGTAGTGTTGGCTGGATGAGTGGAAAAGTCGATTGACAATGATGTAGTATTCTTCAAGGCCCTTGGGAAGGGTCATCTATTCGTGTGTGTCTCTCGGGGAGCCGGAGTGGGCATGGAGGAGCAATATCCGTATCTCTTTCATTCTATTCAAGCTTATGATAGTACATCATGTCTGGTTTTTTTATGATTTCAAGTCTTCCATTTCAGCCCCATATGTCATTCATATACATTCATGTTTAAGTTGGCAAGTTTAGGATGATTTTACACTTATAAACGGTGTTTTAAATGTAATGTTGCATTCATAGTGGGGCTGATTTGTTCATAATTACTCTTGTCTTGCATGTCTCTTCTACATTCGGGGACAAATGTTCCCAAGGGGGAGATATTGAAACGACCCCAAAAAGTGCCTGAAAACATGCCTTAGAAGTGCCCAGAATCTTGTTTTCCATATATCTAAAAATCCATTAATTATTTCAAAAATATGACTTCATATTCTTATTTAGGGGGTCAAATTGAGTGGGAAATGAGTCTAACACGAATTTTAGAGCAACCGTATCAAAATTTGAAAATCACAAAATATGATAGTTAGGAGGGTCAACTTTGAAGGGTCTTATATCTTACCACACAAAAAATTGGCTGGCCCATGACCTATCAACTGAAATTCCTTTGAATTAGCTTTCCAACGCACTTTGTTTCACCTCATTCCGAGTTCGGATGAAGAATTTATGCCCGTTTTTGTAAAACTCATTTGTGTAAAAAATGTTGATTTCAGTGGGGTTTTCGTGTCGCCTTTTGGTGCTTGATTTCATTTTTTCGGTCCAAGACTTGTACGTCTTGAGCCTATGAGCCTAAGGGTCCCAACAATTTCCAGTGAGCAGTCCGCCTTACCTCCGTGACGCGCCCTAGTGTTTTTGGGTGCCTGTTTTAATTTTTTCGGTCCAAGACTTTTAAGTCTTGGAGCTAAGAGTTCCCACACTTGAAAATATATATACTTAGCCTTATTTCACCCTCATATCATCCTAAATATTCCCCAAAACTCACTCAAAAATTTAGACTCATATTTCACCTTAAATTCAAGTCCCAAACTCAAGACCAATCTTAAGGATTTCTTCAAGGATTTCATTCAAGCTTCAAGTTTCCATCTCCAACCTCTTTCAAGGGTTCTCCAAAGCTAAGCTATGTGGTGTTGAACCATTGGGTCCTTTCACCCATGGTGCATAAGCCTCCTTTTTACTAAGAATGCATGATTTAAAGTTGATTTTACATGTGAGTCTTGTATATTGAGAAATTTACTGCACAGTGATTTTAGTTCATGAAAGTACGGTTTTTTAAGCATGTTTTGAGCTCTAAATCTTGGATCTAATGTTAGATTTGATGAAGGGTTTTGATATGAATGTCTTGGGGGTGTTGCAAGGTATTGATTGAAGGTTTTACTACAGATTTTCTTGCATAATTTCATCTCTAAATTGCATGGTCTTTTACCCCCATTACATCCCTCCCAAGTGTTTGATAAAATGTCCAGCTAGGGTTTCTTGAGGAATTGAAGGTCCAATGCATGTCTTATGAGTTGAATAGTGTTATGATGATTATATGATGATGAAACAATAGTGGAATGATAATGAAACAATGGTACGCATATGATGTATAATGATGAGAGGAAGTGAAGGTATATGATAACTTTATGAGCATTGCATCCCACATACTTAGCACATTCAAATGTACTAACACATACTCTATGCCTAAATGATGTCACTATGTAGGGACCTGAGTTCCTATTGATTCTTCTTGTGGTTAGATGGATTGTTCAAGTTAGCCTTTGGTGAGTCCTCTATTCCGGGGACAAGGACTAATCTCTCACATTATGTATTAAGATTCTCTTTACTTTATCGTATACTTATGACTATGAGGGTGAGCCTGGTTCTATGTCTTGGCCCCCGCCATTATCTATGTAGTAGAGGTGTTGTTGGACAAAATAATGTATTTATGCTATAAGTTGATTCTATTATCTCTTGACTCTATGTTATGACAAGTTCTCCCTTAGTCCCTTTTTCCCTTATTTCCATAAATTATATGTCATTTAATTGTTTTCGCGACCAAGGATGTGTAATGATATGCTATGAGGCTTTTTGGGGTTCTTCGGGTTCCCCATTTGCCGGTCACATTAGGCCCTAGGCTTGGGTCATGACAAATACATTGCAAAGTACACTTAGTCCATGTTTCTGAATCTTGGTAAATACTATATGCAAGACCTGAAATGAGAACTCATTCTAAATGTTTTTTTTTTCAAAGATCAAATGTTCTAGCCAATCATTAAGGGAGGTTTATGCAATCTTAATCATCTCCAAGTCTAATTTGATTTTTTCAAAATGTTCTCTGCTTAGTGCTTTAGTGAAAATGTCAGCAATTTGATTCTCAGTAGGACAAAACATTATTGAAACAAGACTTTTTTCTACATTGTCACGAAGAAAGTGATGTCTTATGTCAATATGCTTGGTTCTATTATGTTTTACAAGATTCTTTGCAATATTAATAGCATTAGTGTTATCATAGAAAGAAGGAACACACCCAACATCCATACCAAAATCCAACAGTTGTTGTTTAATCCAGAGTAGTTGTGAATAGCAAGAACCAGCTACTACATACTCAGCCTCAACAGTTAACAAGGCTACTGAATTATGTTTCTTAGTGGACCAGGAAATCAAACATATTCCAAGGAAGTAAGCCATACCTGAAGTACTTTTTCTGTCCACTAAGTAATGAGCATAGTCAACATCAGTGTACCTTACAAGATTAAAATTGCTACCGTTAGAGTACCAAAGTCCTAAGTCTAAAGTTCCCTTGAGATACCTGAAGATTCTTTTCACAGCCTTGAGGTGTGACTCCTTAGGATTGGCTTGAAATCTAACACAGAGTCCCATACTGAATATAATTTCTGGTCTGCTTGCAGTGAGATATAAGAGAGACCCAATCATTCCTCTGTACAGCTTTTGTTCTACTGATACCCCATTCTCATCCATATCCAACTTTTTAGAAATGACAATGGGAGTATCTATATCCATAACATCCTTCATTTTTAACCTTTTAAGAAGCTCCTTCATATACTTTTGTTGATGAATGAGAGTTCCAGTAGGAGTCTGTTTGATTTGTAGCCCAAAGAAGAAGTTAAGTTCCCCCATTATGCTCATCTCAAATTCTCCATTCATTAGCTTGGTAAATTCTTCAAACATGAGCACATTTGTTGATCCAAAAATAATATCATCAACATATACCTGTACAATTAACAAATCTTTGCCATTTGTTTTCAGAAACAATGTATTGTCAATTTTACCTCTAGTGTGTCCATGATCTAAGACCAACTTTGACAATCTTTCATACCAAGCTCGAGGAGCTTGTTTTAGCCATACACTGCCTTATCCAACTTGTACACATGATCTGGAAATTTAGATCTTTCAAATCAAGGGGGTTGCTTCACATATACCTCCTCCTTCAAATAGCCATTTAAGAAGGCACTCTTAACATCCATTTGGTAACGAGTGCACTCCTTGAATGCTGCAAAGGCTATCAGTAACTTAATGGCTTCAAGTTTGATAACTGGAGCAAAGGTCTCATTATAGTCTATACCTTCTTCTTGATTGTACCCTTGGACCACCAGTCTTGCCTTGTTCCTTGTAATCGTTCCATGCTCATCAAACTTGTTCCTGAACATCCATTTTGTGTCTATGATAGTCCTTCCTTCTAGCCTAGGCACAAGATACCATACTTTGCATATTTCAAATTGATTTAGCTCTTCCTGATTGTTAGTATCCAATCTTCATCCTCCAATGCTTCCCCTACCTTTTTTGGTTCTATTATTGACAAAAAGGCTTAGAATGCACACAGATTCTTTATCCTTGATTTAGTTGTGATTCCATAAGTTAGATCAGTTAGCACATTTCCTAATGGATGTGAGTCCTGATATTTGTAACTTTTACCAAAAACCCTTGAGCTTGCTCAAAGGTAATATATTCTAATTAGGCAGATCCCAAATCAGTAGATTAAATTCCAGAATCTGTAGTTCCCCCTGACTGTAAGCTTTCAGGTTGTCCTATAGTAAAACAAGATTGTGCTACAGATGGACCAGGTTCCATTTGTTTTTTCCCTATTCTGTGTTCTAGCCCGTAGTCATCCTGCAGGTCAGTCTAAAAAACACCACTATGTTCATCAAAAACCAAATGAATGCTCTGTTCTACATAGTTAGTTCTTTTATTCAGCACCCTATATGCTTTACAATGTGAAGAATATCCTAGAAAAATTCCCTTATCACTTCTGGCATCAAATTTTTCCAAATTATCTTTAAGTAATTCATAGGGAGTTTTGTTCAAGATTGCCTCAACATGCATCTATTTAGAATATAAGCACCAGTGTTTATAGCTTTAGCCCAAAGACTTTTAGCCAAGTTACTAGCAATCATCATTGTTCTTGCCATATCTTCTAAATTCCTATTTTTCCTTTCTACTACTCCATTTTGTTGTGGTGTCCTAGGAGTAGAGAAATTGTAATCTATACCATTTATTGAGTAGAATTTTAGAAATTTTACATTTTAGAATTCTGTTCCATGGTCAGATCTTATGGAAATTAAGGAAGTCTCCAACTTCTTTTCCATTTTCTTGATGAAAATAGAAAAGAGATTGAAAGACTCTTCTTTAGAAGCTAAAAACAATGTCCAGGTAAACCTTGAGTAATCATCCATAATGATAAGCATATACCTCTTACCTTATCTTCTTCTTACCCTCATAGGTCCACATAAATCAATATGAACCAGTTCTAAGCACCTGGTTGTACTTATCTAGTTCTTTAACTTGAAAGATAATCTTACTTGCATCCTCCTTACACATGCACTATATACTTTGTTGTCTTTGAACTTAGTCTTAGACAACCCTATAATCATGTCCTTTGATGCCAGAGTGTTTAATTGCTTCAGACTTGCATGTCCAAGTCTTTTGTGCCAAAGTAAAGGATCATCAGCAACAGCACTCAAGCATTTCAAATTTGTGCCTAGCATTCCCATGATGTCAGTTTTGTACACATTGTTATGCCTTGAGGCTAGAAGGACTATCTCCTTTGTGTCCAACTTTTTTACCTTGCAACCTGCAGAAGTGAATGTTACCTTGTTACCTTTATCACACAACTGAGATATACTCAACAGGTTGTGCTTCAATCCATCCATATGGTAGACTTCTTCCAAAGCCCTTGATTTATTTCAGCCAATCTTCCCAACTCCAACAACAATGCCTTTTCTTCCATCTCTGAAGGCAACTTTTCCCCCTTCCATAGGTTTAAGTGAAAGGAATTTGTGTTTGTCTTCAGTCATATGCCTTGAGCAAGCACTGTCCATGGACAAGTTCTTGCTTTCTTTCACTACAACCTGCAAAATAAAACAAGGGTTAGTTTTAGGAACCCAAAGTAGCTTGGGTACTTTCCTATCGTAAAAAGGATGAATGAGATCTCTTCTTGCCCAACTAGGTAACATGTTCCTTGACCTATTTCTTTTATCATTCTTATGCCACTTTTTGTTCACATGACTAGTGTTCCTATTCCTGACATTATTTGCAGTTGGACACTTAGTAGTAGGATGACCAATTTTACCACAGAGTTAGCATAAGTCAATAGTAGTGGCATTCTCCTGATAGAATCCTATTCCAACCTTTTCATTATGACTCCTATTTCCTAGATGATTCACTATTCTATATGATTGAGTCCACCTATTTGCCCTTTCTAAATCCAATTTTAGGATGGAAATTTCCTGAGTCAGTTTTCTAAACTACTCTTTTTCACTAAAGAACTCAATTTTACATTCTTTCAGTTCAGTTTCAACCTTTTGATGTTCATCACTTATTTTACTCTTACCCTTTTCAACCACTGTTAACTTTAGTATCTCAAACTTTAAGTTTAGCACAAGGGCATGAAGATTTTCAACCTATTTCTTCAACTTGGAATTCTCTTCATTTGCTTCTTTCAGAAAGTTTTTGACCTCAAGACTTTCAAACTTTTGATCTGAAAAGTCTTTGATCAGCTGATCTTTTGCATTAGCTATTTCTTGAAAATTATCAATCAGCCCATTCATTATCAAGATTAGCTTCTTTTTTTTTTAAAATAAGGTGTAACTTTTCTTTTAATTCAAGAATACTTACCTCAAACTTATCATCCTCCTCAAGATCTGAATCCTCAGTAGCTATTAAAGTAGTTTCATCTATATCTTCAGTATCCAACTCCTCCATTCTAGATCCCTAAGTACCATCATAGCATACTCCTCTTTCTCCGTTTGCTTAGCAGCTTTTTCTTTCATTTCTTTCTTAGCTCTTTTCTTTTTTAACTCAATTTCCCATTGTAGACACTGTTTGATATGATGATCCATTTCTCCACATTTGTAGCATCCTGATTGATTCTTGTCATCAGACCATTTCTTACTTCATGAGTCTTTTGACCACTTTTGACTACTTTTTTCTCGCTTGTCTCTTCCTTTCCTGAGGAACTTGAAATTTTTTGCTAGAAAAGCGATTTGATCCTTATACAAACTTGATCCTTCATCATCAGAGGCAGCTTTCAGAGCCAGTGATTTCTCACCCGCTACCATTTCCTTCTTTTGACCTTTCATGTTCATTTCATATGTCCTGAGGTTTCCAACCAGTTCATTTAGAGTCATAGTTTCAATGTCCTTAGCTTCTCAGATGGCAGTAACCTTCACATCCCACTTAGCTTTGGGTAAAATTCTCAGAACCTTATCAACTTGTTCTTTAGTAGTGAGTACCTTACCCAAGAAGGCCAGTTCATTGATGAGCAGTGTAAGTCTTGCCATCATACCCTACTAGGACTCGTTTTCCTTCATCTTGAAGGTTTCATACTCAGTAAACAGCATAGATACTCTAAACTTATGAACTTGAATAGTTCCTTCATTAGCAATCGTTAAAGCATCCCAAATCTGTTTAGCTATGGTGCAATTTGATCTCCTATTACACTCTCTTGAAAGATAATCTTACTTGCATCCTCCTTACACATGCACTATATACTTTGTTGTCTTTGAACTTAGTCTTAGACAACCCTATAATCATGTCCTTTGATGCCAGAGTAGACTAAAATATTTTTGGCCTTAACAGTTTTCCTCATAGCCACAAGATCGTTAGCAGTGAACTCCCTTCTTTCTTTAGGAACTTATTGACCCTCCACAATTTTCATGGGAATGGTAGGTCTGGTAGTAATCCTATCCCAGAGCTCATAGACTTCTCCTTGCATGAAGTCCTCTATTCTCGCCTTCCACCAACCAAAGTGAGTTCCATTGAAGAGTGGTGGCCTTACAGATAATTGTCCTTCTCCATGTCTAAGAGGTGGTGTAGTCTTCATTTTGATCAATTCTTAGGTACTAGCCTTTGATAAGAACACTTGCTCTGATACCACTTGTTGATAATCGAAGACCAAGTTTGCAGGCGTGTTTTCCCAAAAGTAAAAACAAAAGACGACACAATATTTTTATTTGGAAACACTCGACTCACAAAAGGTAAAAAACCACAACCTGTACCTCTACAGGAATTTTCCCCAACTTTACCAAATCAAATAAGCCTCAACAAAAGATTACAAGATCCTAGTAATCTACAAAACGACAAACTTCAAATAAACTACCGCTACACATAAACCTCCCAAGGCTTATATTCCTCAAGTCTTCGAGTTGCCCTCATCTTGAAGACACTACCTAATCTCAGTTTATAGATCACTGAGCTAAGTAGAACAACATGATTCAATAAAGCAACGAAAACAATTTCTAAGACCCAAACTAGAACGATGAAACATTTTACTCAATGACTCAATACTCTCGAACTTGACAAAATATTTTTCTTGCTATTTGTCTTGATGATTGACTTTAAATATTTTTCCTTTTTTAATATTAGTTCTCATGAAATCTTCTTCCAGTCAAACTCCTTGATTCCCGCCTCAAGCTTCATTAAACTTCTTATTCGCTTGAAACTCTTTCTTCACACTAACTCCTTCCATACCCTGTAATTTCTGAACTGACATCCTACTTTGATGATGCGTCCTTATCTCTAAATAATCTATCTATTCTGTACCTTGTGGTATCTTGTCTTTGCATCTCAGAACCAGTGCAATGAAGAACTTGATCAATCAACATGTTTCAAGATCCAATGGTCATTATTAAAACTCCTCTTGACTCAATAGTTCAGCAGTAGACTATTTTCATTACATCAAAAGTCATCCATACATATAGCTATATAATCTTTTCAAAAGTAAGTTAAAGGGCCATACTATAAAGACCCAAATTTTGGTATAGCTTTGGTGACGCTTGAGATTTGGTTTCAAAAAGTTTTGGGCCAAGGTGACACTTTGTGCAACCTCCAAGTTCAATCTAAGTTCACTTCCAAGCCTTCAATACAAGCTCATTTATGTCGTTCAAGGCCATCTTGGGCTCACTACATCAAGCCAATTTCAAAGAAATTTTCATTGGCTAAGTTTGACACAAGTACCAGTAGAAAGATCAAATTTAAAGGGACATATCTCTTAGCATAAAAGGAATTGCATAGCCCATGACCTATCAAATTGAATCCCTTTGAGTTAGCTTTCTGACACACTTTGTTTCACTGTATTTCGAGTTCGAATGAAGGAGTTATATTCATTTTTGTAGGACCCTCCTGTGTAGTGTTGCCACACGGGCACCTACATGGGCAGTGAGGCTTCTAACGACCTGTGGGAATAACCTGGGGCATGAAATGACCATTTTTGGTCTATGTGATAGGGCACAACTAGTGGCACGGGCCGTGTGGCTTGCCACTAACCATGTGGTTGGCCGTATGGTTGGTGTGTAAGACAAGGTTGGCATGGGAGGGAGCATTTTGGTTAAGTATGGTACCACAGCCCTTCTTATGGACCATGGCAAGCTTCACTAGCCATGTGGTCAGGGTGGAATCTCTTGCCATCAACATTTTTGCCTAAGTCTTGCTTCACGGGCACTCCACACGGACCGTGGTGCCTTCCGAATAGGTGAACTTTGCCTATTTTTTTCTAAGTGTTGAAGTCAAGTTCCAACTTCCAAAAATTTTGCTAAGTGTGGGTTCATGGGCAAGTTCACGGACCATGTAGTGCCATACGGACCATTTGCCCTCAAGTCAAATGACTTCCGATGAATTTTTCCTCAAATTTGTTAATGGCATTTACGTAATTTTGGTTATTCCTATTGGTCTTTTGGGGATTGCTATGCTACTCTATGGTCATCTAAAGACCTAAAACATATTTCAAACATTCAAACTCATCCCTCATAATTTTTAACTCTCTCAAAACAACTCTCAAAAGAACTCTTGGAGATTTCAACTAGGGAGCTAAGGAACTCAACTATTCTTCAAAAATTCTTTGGGGTTTCTTCATCTTAGTGAAGGTATATGGGTTGATCCTTGATTTTCTTTCAATCAAGGAGACCTAAACTATTTTCAAGCAATTTCCATGAAATTTGGGTTACTTTAAATTGGGGTTTTGAATATTATGCTTTCGAAAATTCTATTAATGCATGGGTAGTATTTAATTGATGATTTTAATGTGATTTGAATTATTATATGGTGGTTTACTTTGGGTTTATGAAATTATGAGTATGTATGTCCCTTTTTAAGATCTTGTTTATGCATGGGTGATCTTATGTTGGATTTAAATATGGGTTTAATGGTGTATTTACTTCATTTTCACCTTATATTGTTGATTTTAGATTTAATTTTAATTACCCATGCTCCTCCTCATATTGTTTATGGCATTTGTATTTATATACATTAGATTATTTTGAGAAATTATGTTGTGGGTTAATCTCAATTTTGTTTTATGATATGGTTTTGATATGGTATTGGTTATGACAATATTGTGATCACATTTATGTCTATTGATTATGGCTCTTTGAGCATTTTGGGTGCTTGCACTATTTTGTATATGAATGGGCTATTTCTATGCATTGGTATATTGACTATGAAGTTATGATTTTGGCCTTTGAGTCTAAGTATGCATTCCTATGAATGGTATATGGCTTTAAAGATTAAGGATGCATTGAAATGATCATGGAAATGAATATTGTCTTTGAAAGCATGTGTATATACATACATACATACATATACATATATATACATACATACATACATATACATATACATACATATATATATATATATATATATATATATATATATATTCTTGTGGGATGATGACTTAGCACCGATGGATGGAGGATTTGCTCTCTTTCCTTGAACTATGTGCCTAGTGTAGGTTTTCTTTCAGAAATGGGAGTTATCCCGTAAGAAAAGATGCCTCCAAAATGGGAGTTGTACCGTAAGAAGAAGAAATACTTTGATTTGATTTGTGATTTGTGAAAATCCTATCTGAAATGGGTGTTGTCTCATAAGGAAGGTTACTTTATGTTAAATGAGAATTGTCCCATAAGGTGAAGTATGGTCTACCTTTGGCAAGTAGACCACCTCTTTACCGATGAGGAAATTTCATCGGGATTCTAAGTAATAGCTCACTTGGTCTTACTTATGTCGGTTAAGGTAACATCCCCATTATATATGAGCATCATTTGCATTCATGCATCATGAATTTCATAGCATCTTGTTATATTACATTCCTTGCTATAAATCTCTTTCTACATTATGTGCCCTTGTCATTTAACATTGATATGCAGGTTTTGGTAAGTTACATGCATCGCACCCCACAAACTTAGTACATTCAAACGTACTAATGCATACTTTTGCTTACATGATCTCACCATGTAGGGTTCAGAGATTACTTTCATCCACCGTTCGATGGCTGGCTGGGATTTTGAGACATTGGTTGTGGTGAGTCATATCTTCCAAGGATAAGCCACCATTCCTCTATCTTAAGTTGCTTTTTTTATGTTATCTATACTTTGAGGGTGAGCCCGGAACATTTCTTGGCCCCCGTTCTATCTTATGAGTAGAGGCATTGTTGGATATCTTATAGACTCTCGTCGGATCTATGTGTTATGTGTTGTATTTGAACCTTATGATCATGATTATTTTTTGGTTATGGCTATAATGGTTTGATTATGGAAATTATGCTATATATGAATGTTTAATGTGGAAGTGTGGAAGATCCTAAGTCCCGAATTTTCCCCATAGCGTGAGTCATACTTACCCACCCCTTAGTCATTATGTACCATATTTTATGTGAATTCATGCTAATACTTTTCCCTAAGATATCCCCATAGTGTTCGTTCTACTTTTCCGTCCCTTAGAACTATGTGTTTAATTTTGAATGCACTTCCTAATCGATATGTGAATTTGGATACATTCTTAAATTCTCTCAAGAGTCTCCATCAAGACCTCAATACAAATTCTATAATATTTATATTATTTTTATTTATTCTTTACTTTCAATCATATAAGCTATTAATTTTATCACACTTATTTTTTTTATGTATGTTAAAACCAAAATAAAGGCTAAAATAATGAATCATATTTTAAAATAATAAAATTTTATATTATAGTAGTTATTTTTAGTAAACATAATAAATAAAAAAAACTATTAAGAATTAAATTAAAGTAATAGAAAATTAGAGTAATTAGATTAGATATCACAGTAATTCGTAAAAGAAATAAAGTAAAGTCACAGCAAAATAAGTTAATAGTTAAGTAAGACTTTCTTATAATTGAGATGTGCATTTAACAAAGTGTGTCAAGTTTAATGGACTTTTTTACTATTAACTCATAACAAAATAGAGCAATTGAATTGTTGAAATTGCTTATAAGAAATAAAAATAAATAATAAAAATATTTCATAACCTTTTGAAGAAATAATTGGACCCACATATTAAGATGTACACTTAATCTATACTCCCTCCGTCCAGCTTTACTTGACCCCTATACTATTTTGGAATGTTTAACAATACTTATCTACTTTCTAAAATTAATGGATAATTTACCTATTTCTACCCATTTTACCCTTATTTAATACATCACAATTTTCAATTCATTTTTCAATACTTTGGAATTACTATAAGTCAAAGTTAAACTTTCAAAACCTAATAAATAACTAAATATACATCCCTTCATATCCTCCATTCCAATATAAATAGAATATATTGCTTCATAATTCTTTTGAATTATTTTAGAGGAAAATTTAAAAATTATTATACATGTCTGTAACAATTTTTGGCTCCATAATACTTTTGGTTCCATAATCGTTTCAAAGTTACGGTGAATATTCGTATTCCTTTAGAAGTTTTAGAAAGATGAACTTTTAAAAACTTTTGGCTCCATAATTTTTTTTCAAGGGAAAATGTAACAACATGGTCTTATGCACTTATGGTTGTGGAAACCTCAAGGAGTTTTTATAGTTGGCAAAAAATTTTAGTTAGATTTAATTCATCTTAATTAATTAGATGACTTATATTAAATAGGGATAATTTGGTTAAATTATATCTATCATTTACTATTCCTTAATCCCTTTGCCAAGCCAACAGGGGCCAAGTAAAGTTGGATGAGGGAGTATTTTTTAATTTTTCATTATATGACAATTAGAATTTTCTTAAATGTAACACCTTTTTTTTTTAAGCTGAGACTGAGTCATCCTTCATATGATATAGAATTTTAGTTAATGATTCTTAATTGAGTATAAGTGTTAAAGTCAATTTGTTAATGTGGGAATAAAATTGGAGATGATCTAAGGTCACACGAACCCTCCAGTAGGAAGTTAAGCTAGAAACTTTCTTAGTGTTTGAGTTCTAACGTAAGATTTTATAAAAATTAGATAGACCAGTGACTTTTAGGTTGTATATACATGCTAGGATCAATTCCTAAGTATTAAAAGTATATAAGATGTGATTTAGAATCATAAGGAATCTTTTACATCAAGCCAAGTCCAAAGAGTTCTAGCAACTAAGTTTTCGTATGAGTCGATAGAAGGGTCAACTTTAAATGACTATATCTCCTAAAGTATAATGAGTTCGGTGACTCATAATATATCAAGTCGAAGATATTTGAATTAACTTTCGAATGCATCTAATTTCGGCTTAATTAGAGTTCAGAGTAGAAAGTTATGACCATTTTAGTGAAGGAGTGCAGAGTTGTCTGAAGGTCCGCGCCCGGAGCGCGTCGTGGACTTGACGCGGACCCTTACTGGATAAGCTATGAAATTTTTTTCTTTTTATTTTGAGGATACTTTTATTCTAAAATCTTTGGGGGTCTATTTAAGGTCTCAAAACGCATAAAACATTAGTTTTCATAATTAAAAACCCTCTCCTTCATTCCTAAACATAAATGCTCAACTTTAGGGGTCTATTTAAGGTGTCAAAACGCTAAAACGTCAGTTTTCATAATTAAAAACCCTCTCATTTATTCCTGAACATAAATGCTCAAGAATCATCAAGAAAGTCATCAAGTTAGGATTAACTTCCAAGATTCTTCCTCAAGGTAAGTTATTCTTCATGAATTTCAAGCCACCCAACCTAGATTTCTTTATCCATCCATGAATCTCTAATAGAATCTTAAATCATAACTTAGGGTTTCAAGAAGACGAATTCAAGAATTCCAAGAAAGGATTTCATGATCCTTCTTTTTCAAGAATGTAGGGTTCTTCATCAAGAACTCTAAAGATTCTAAGTCAAGAACTCAAGAATCAAAGAGAATTCCTTCAACCAACATCCTTCCAAGTTCTTTCACTTTAAAAGAACTACCAAGATCGAGGATTTTCTTCAAGCAAGCTAGTACCCATCAGATTATGATTGTAATATCAATTTTTTAGGTATGTAAGGCTAGTCATAGCATTGGACTTAGTTCATCCACGTGCCCCATATGTTAGTTCTCCATAACGGAGTTCAAGTAAAGTTTTACCCTAAGTCTTGAATTCTAAATGAGTTAATTCCTCTTCCATTGAGTTAGATACATTTGTGCACTGTGATTGTTGTTACTTTTATATTTTATATTGTTGAAATTTTCATCCATGGATACTTTCCCAAGAATCATAATGAAGTTGATGATCATGGCCTTCCTATACATTCTTTGATATTGGGATTTATGATTTTTTATGTATTAAATAAGTATTTTGAATAAAAGTTTTGCATATTCTAGTAAAGATGATGACTTTTCTATGCACTAATGAAAGAGTAATTTAAACTAATATTATATATGTAGTTTATGTAACACTCGATAAAATTACCAAAATACCCCTAGAACGAAGATGTGCGCGTAACGCATCTTCCCAAGCTCGGATGGAAAATTCGAATAGAATTTGCGATCAGCGCAGAAAATAATCTCGACCTGATTAATAACAACTAGGTTGAAAAATAATTTTTGTAAAATTGAATAGAAACAGTAAGGGCACGCGACAGGGCCACGACATGGACCTATCACGGACCCAAAATATTTAAGGGTACGTGACAGGGCCGCGATGTATACCTATCATGGACCCACACTTATATATTTTTCTTAATCTTTTGACAGGATTAAATTTCTAAAGTTTCACAGGTGTGTGACAAGTCCGCATCGCGGACCTGTTATCCCAACCTTTTCCACCAAAGTTTAAAATTTAAATCTTTTAAGGGGCATTTCGAATTTTTTTCCAGCCCCTCCTAAACTTGAAATATGACCCCTTTAGGTCATTTTGATGAGTAAATAGGATTAAAATCCCCATTTTAAGTCCTTCTTCACAACACTTGAAAGTTAGGGCTTGAGAGAGTAGAAAGAATAATGTGAGATTGGAGAATTCAAGGAGAATTCTTGACGGGTGACTTGAAGAGCTTCATTCCAGGTATGTAAAGCTAAATGAAAATATGAGATTGTTCTATCATGTGCCCCATAGGTGGTCTTAGATGAGAGTTGAAGGTACTTGAGTTTAATATGCATGATTCTCGATTATTTTTCTTAAGAAATATTATGATTTTTACATCTATTTTCATATGTTGATGATCATCACAAACTTGTTTCCTGAATTAAATGTTTTACATGAATTATTGTATAAACCCTACTTATTATTTCTAAAAGATTGCATGAAGGAAGATAGAGATTGAGTCTAGAGCCTTGATTGAGAATGTTGATAGAGATTGTGATTGGGATGTGGGAATGATGATGAGTTGATAGATCCTGATATTCCTATGAGTTAACATAAATAAACTCTAATGATTTGTCTATTCAATTATTCCCTAATGATTGATCAAACCCTTGAGTTGTTGATTGAGATGTTGATTGATGAGATGATTAGAGTCACTTTGAGACTGATTGAATGATGAGATAATTAGAGTGTCTTTGAGGCTAATTAAATGATGAGATGATTAGAGTCACTTTGAGACTGATTGAATGATGAGATAATTAGAGTGTCTTTGAGGCTAATTAAATGATGAGATGATTAGAGTCTATTTGAAATTGATTGAATGATGAGAGCCTTCATAAGGTTGAGTTAAGATGAGTCAATTAAGATGTATTGACTCGATGGATTATTTAATGAGCATTGAGTCATGGGAGGAGTATCGAGCATTGAAAGAGTAAGAGTTAGTCCAACTCCCACTCGTCAAATTTCGTAGCCAAGCATAGGTGAGGATTAGAACCATTACGTCTCATTGTGGTTCCCTTTAGATAAAGTCCCTGAAATAATAGAGGACTTAATGGATTGCTGGGGTCCCTAGTAGATTTGATTTATCCCCTACCTAGTAACAATGACTTGTTGTACGATCACTGGCTCAAATTCATTGTTGTCGGATAAGAAAAACTCCTAAAAAGTTCCTACTTTGAGTACTCCAAGTCGAGATGAGATGAGATGAGATGTAATGAGATAAGTTGAGTTGAGTTCCTTTGAGATGAGTCGCTCTGAGATGAGTATGATTTGATTGGTGAGTTGATTGGTTGATGAGTCTCTTGTCTACTCTTTATTCTTTCCTTAGATAGACATTTGACATATTGACTGGTTCCCATATTGAGTTGATTGTTATGTCTATATTGTTCTACCTGTTTTCGTTTCACTCAACTATTTTACATACTAGTACATTCCAAGTATTGACGACCCCTTTTGGGCTGTATCATATTATGATGTAGATGCCTACCATAGAGTTCATCAGTAGGTGAATCATTGAGGATCTTCGAGTGTTCAGCAGATTGGTGAGCCTCCCCAACTTTAAAGGATTCATTACATTGTTTTTCATCATGCTTTAGAGTTAGAATTGCTTATCTATTATTTTGATTGAGGTAGCCATGGGTCTATCATTGGCACCACTTAATAGTGATAGAGGCTTCATAGACTAGAGTCAGATATTGATATTGGAACTTGTGAGCTAGTTCTTTCTACTAGCTTTCCATTATATTATCATTTGAGAATAAATAATTAGATATGCCTATTTATTCCTTATGTCTTTCGTTGATTTGTCAAATGTGCAAATGGACGAATGTGATGAGACCAAATGGTTCACTTGGGGACTAGTAATTGTATTTGGGTGCCAGCAATGTCTTGGGTCCCCTCCCGGGGAGTGACAAACTTGGTATCAGAGCACAAGTTCAAGTATCCTAGGGAGTCTATGAAGCCGTGTCTAGTAGAGTCTTGTTTATAGGTGTGTTGCCCACCACACTTGATAAACTGGAGGCTATAGGACATTAGGAATTGTTTCCCTTCATTCATGTTCTAAATCGTGCTATAGAGTTATACTCTATGAAAGTTCTATTCTAATTCATGCTTTGCGCATTGCAGAATTGTGATCATGCCTCCCAGAAGAGCCATCAGAGGTAGAGGACGCCCCATCCAATAGAATGTCAATCCACCTGAGCCTCAAGGACATGAGGTGCCCATGGATCAAGTTGTCCCTATTGTACAGCCCCCGCAAGATAAGGTATCTAATGGTGAACTTCGCCAGGCTATCCAAACTCTAGCCCAGACGGTTATAGCACCTGCTGAAAGACAAGGAGCGGCCCGATAGGATGCCCATGACACTTTTAAAGTCTGGGAATTCTTAAGGATGAATCCGCCTGAGTTCACAGGGTCTTCATCCACTGAGGATCATGAAAACTATGTGGAGGAGCTTCAAAAATTGTTCCAAGTGATGCATGTGGCCTATGCTGACAGAATGGAGCTGGCTGCTTATCAACTAAAAAGGTGATTAGACTGTGGTACGACCAGTGGAAGAAGGGTAGAGGGGAGAGTGCCCCCGTGATGACTTGGGCTTTGTTCGAGAAAGCTTTCTTGGGACTTTTCTTCCCAAGGGAGAGGAGAGACGTGAAGGTAAGGGAGTTCCTGAACTTGAAACAAGGCTCTATGACTGTATAGGAGTATAGGCTAAAGTTCACACAATTATCCCGCTATGCTCTAAATATGATTGCTAACATAAAGGGAAGGATGGGAATGTACGTGGATGGGCTGAATAGAGGGCCAAATAGAGATGGAGAGGAGTTATGCTTGTGAGAGACATGGATATTAGGAGATTGATAACCTTTGTTCAACAAGCTGATGAGGACAGACAACATGATAGAGAAGAGCTCAAAAGCAAGAGAGCTAAAATATCCAACCATGAGGTCGGGAAGAAAGGTAATGGAAATCGGTTTCTAGCACCATCATCTGCTAGTGCACCTGCACCTAGAGTAAAAAATGATCAGAAGTCTCACAATGTGGGAGTCTGTGAGTCTCAGTCATAAGCTAGTATGGCTCAAGGTTCACGAGGTAAATCACTTTGTGGTACATGTGGCTAGTTGCACATGGGTAGATATCGTGAAGGGAGTGATATATGTTTCAAGTGTGGCTAAATAGGCCACTACCAGAGAGATTGCGAAAAGTGGGCTGACCGGGCTCAATCTTCTATACTGGCCCTGCCAGCTAAAGGACATTAGAGAGGCACCACCTCAGGCACAAGCAGAGTTACAAATTATTTGCATGTCATGGGCAGTCGATATGATCAGGAGAACTCTCCAGATGTTATGACGGGTATAATTCGAGTCTTTTGTATTGATTATTATGTGTTGATGGATCCTGGTTCCATATTATCTTTTGTAACTCCTTACATGGCCAGTAGATTTGATAGAACCCCTGAGAGTCTTCTTGAACCCTTTGATGTTTCTACTCCAGTGGGTGAGACTATTCGAGCTGAGAGAGTCTATAGAGCTTGTGTAGTGTCCATCCATCATAGGGATACTATCATTGATCTGATTGAGTTAGATATGACAGATTTTGATTTGATCCTCGGCATGGATTGGCTCCATGCCTGTTATGGCTCCGTTGATTGTAGAGCTCAAACCGTTAAGTTCTGATTTCCAAATGAATAGGTTCTAAAGTGGAAGGGTGATTCTGTAGCACCTAAAGGAAAGTTTATCTCATATCTTAGAGCCAGAAAGATGATTATGAATGGTTGTATTTACCACCTCATGAGAGTTAAATCCGATGATATTGAGTCCCCAAATCTTGAGTTAGTTCTAATCGTGAATGAGTTTCCAGAAGTGTTTCCTGAGGATCTGCCCAGAGTCCCTCCTGATAGAGTGATTTGATTTCAGGATTGACATTCTTCCTAATACCCAACCTATCTCAATTCCACCTTATAGGATGGCCCTTACTGAACTGAAGTTGAAAGATTTGTTAGAGAAGGGCTTCATAAGGCCAAGTGTTTCTCCGTGGAGTGCTTTTATCCTATTCGTGCGAAACAAAGATGGGCTCTAGAAATGTGTATTAATTATAGGCAATTGAACAAAGTCACCATAAAGAACAAGTATCCTCTCCCAAAGATAGATGACTTGTTTGACCAACTTCAGGGTGCCTCCTATTTCTCAAAGATAGGCCTCTGAT
>DF358943.1:117700-132770 GCA_000787875.1 Solanum virginianum | reverse complement strand
TAGGAAAGTGTTGGTGAAAAGGTGGAGCTAGGAACTAGAAGCCAATCTCCCATCATTAATGATATCTCTTACTCGAATATCAACACTCTCAGTCCAGTCATGAAGCACATCAAGAGATATATGACCCTATTACTACTGATCAGCCACAAGGTTCACAACAGTCAAATTATCGACTTACCAGGGATCGTTCGAAAAGGACAGTCACAAAATCTATTAAATACCCTGAACATGAATATGTTTCTTATGCACTCTCAGTCATTTGAGGCTCATATGAGAAGAATGCCACAAAGTTGTGCCAAGGTGGAGATTGTTAAGTGTGGCCCAATTTATGGCATACAGAATAATCTAGAAAAGTCTGGAAGGATCTAAACATGTGTGGAATTCTCTAGAGGAGTCTGGAAGGTTCTAGAGACGTGTGGAGTTCTCTAAAGAAGTCTGGAAGATTCTAGAAGAATGCGGATCTTTAAGGAGGAACCTGGAAGGTTCCAAAGCATTCAAGATAGGTGTAGAGAATTCTTAAACCTTGTAAATATCTAAGATATTTTGGTATAGGTTTCTAGAGACTTATTTATAGCTATTTGATCAAATTGATCCTAGCCGTCCATTAGGGAGGTGGAGTAGTATAAATACCACCCCATGGCATTCATTTTGTAACCATCCACGAATCCAAAATCAAGAAACAAAACATCAATACAAAAGAGCTTCCTTTTATAATCACTTTCCATATTCTCTCATATTCTCTTTCACACACATTTATTATTTATATTGTGAGAGTTTGTTACTTTTCTTACTACCTTAATACTCACTATATTATAACTTAAGAATTCCAGCTAAAATGTTCTATATGAGAAAAGGAAAGGGAATTGTAGCTACAAATGAAAAACTAAGTAAACTTCAATTTTTTGGTTGAGACATTTAAGTTTAACAAGAATGGTAAAATTAGAACATAAAAGAAGTGTTTTTCTTGTTCACGATAATGTTGTGTTATGTGGCCTTTTCTTGGTGTTTGGCATTTCACCTATTATTCAACCTTAAGTGGTACTTGCCTCATTATTTTTAACTATATCATTTGCATCCTGAATGTGGAGGGTCTCAAAGCTCCCCTTATATTTCTCCCTGTTCTTAATAATACCAACACGTCCCCTGTTTCTACCTCTGGTCACCATCACAACATTCCCAACATCAAATTTGATGAAATCAACAATCTTATAAAAAGCCAACAAAGAATCTGTTAGTGGATACTTAATGGTCAGTTATTTGTAATGGATAGGTCAGCATCATTGTGTACCGATGTATAGTTGGGGTTGATACGATAGCAATGCCATAACTCTTGTTTGTCTTCAAGAAGTTCTTCCATGTATCGATTTGCTTATCGAACAACGTTGCTTGCAGCTTTGTCCCCTATTGTTTTACGGGGCATGGGATGACATTTGAGATGTAATTAGCAAAGTTGAGCACAATATATGGCTCGTGGATCATAAGGCAAGAGGATAACTTTTAACTTAACTTCATTGTCATGAGTGTTAGTTTACAATGACTACCTTCTCCCTAGAAAGTGAAATTAATACCATAAGTGATCGATAAGCAAAAATACTCACTTCAGGAAATTTTTCAAAATTCTGAGTGTCTAATTCTCCTATAACAATAGGTTTGTAGGCAGCTTTCATTTCATAAAGTGCATCCCACTTAGTTCCTTTAAACCAAGGATGAGCCTAGAAACATATTCACACATTTAGAAGAAGACAAACATAAAAATAGAGATAACATGACAGCATACTAACTTACACCGGATCTTTGAAAAAATTATGCAAATCTCATGTATGGTAGAAAGGACAATTGTAGCTGTTAATGGAAAACAGTATGATCTTCACAGTTAGATGACATTAATTCATCTCTTTCGTGGTTAGTTACCTTTATTTCTTTTGCTCCTCTGGTCCCAAACCTTGATTCAACATCACATAACAAACGACATATCAGATCCTTAGCCTCATCTGATACTTATGGTTCTTCCAGAAATTTCAAGCACGCTCTCCAATTGATACTTTGCTACATAAAAAGAGATACAACGCAACATACAAAGACGAAGGATATTTGTAAATGCTAATAGGATGCTCATCACAAGTTTGAATCTCATTCCTCTTGCCCGATAAGATGTTGAAATAATTCATAAGATCATTCTGGAGTTTCCAGGAGTGAAAGGAACTATCATATTTTTACTATAAAATAAACAAAATAATACTGAATACATTTATGAATGATCCTGGCTGAAATCTTTCAATTTTTATTTACTGGACTCAAAAGTAAAAAGAGAAAATAATTGACATGTATGCGTTAATGAAATGCAACAGTTTAATGAAGTGTGAGACCTATTTAACTCCTCTAAGAGCATTTTTACTATTTATTTGAGGTATTTTTATAACTTTGTATCCTACTGCAAATGTAATAAGGCAGTTTACAAATTAGTCTCGTACTCATGAAATTCAATTTAGAAAATATCAAGGAATAAATCTTTGTGTGCTTTTATGTAGCTTTGGCGAAGAATTCATTCGATAATAATTCACTTTTTCACACTATATAGGGAATAATCAACCATATACAACTAAAACAGAAAGAAGTTTGTCTTTTTTCTATTAAGCCCATGTATAATATTCTTGTACATAATCTCTTGGATTCACGAGACACATATTTAAAGACCAGGCATGCAAAATAGTACCTATGTTCAAGCTCTTACACATGATGCTTTTAATAAAACAAAATTCTTCACTCCTTGGTAATAATTGGGTAATACTTCTCACTTTTATCGATTAATTCTAAATTATCAAAATATATATTTTGCAACGCCTCAATTTGAAGTGTTTCACTCATATTTATTACGAAAATTGTCTCAAGATACATGTGTTTAACACATTCAAATTTGGCGTTATTTCCTTCAAAGTCATTTTCCAATGACTTCAATTTTATATATCCCTCAGAAATTTCATGGAGAACCTTATTGTGGGGTCCAACCCTTTTTTTTATTTTTCAATAACTCAAACCATATGGCAGCAGATTTATTTTTCAACAAATCTGGTAAACGGTTGGCCACCAACCTTTGTTTTTTGTCAACAAAGGAAGGCTGCCACCTACCAAATTACTCATATATAAAGGAGTAATTTGTTCCTCATTCAGCAAACCAAACATAGAGGAAAAAGAAAGAGAATCACAGAGAGAATAAAATACACTAAGTTTTTTTTTTCTGTGAGTTATACCATAGACTATAAAATAAAATAGTCTATGAAGAAAAATAGAGTGTGAGCAATATTTTAGTAAGGTGAAAAATCAAATGAGGGTATTTCTTTTGTGTGTAGAAGTCTTTGAGAGTATTGTACTCGTGCCTACACGATGTAAAATTCCTTATTATAGTAATATCAGTTGCTCCTCTTGGCTCGTGGTTTTTCCTTTATTTAGAAGGTTTTTCACGTAAAATTCTTGGTGTCGTTATTTTTCCATTTTTATTCATATTATTATGCCATATTTATTTTGTATTAGTCCATATTTTTCCCAATAAACTGGTATCAGAGCCGAGGTTCTGTATGAGTATACTCTGTGGTTGCAGCATAGTCTGAACTTTCACATCAGAAAAGAATTACTTTGGTAAATAATTTTTCTGGAAAATAATGGATGCTAACACTAGTAGAATGATTACTTTGAATGACACTAATTATGCTATTTGGAAGGGAAAAATGGAAGATCTACTTTATGTTAAAAAATTTATCAACAAGTCTTTGCCTTTACAAAGACTGAAAATAAAATAGATGAAGAGTGGAATCTGTTGCATACTCAGGTTTGTGGATTTATTAGACAATGGGTTGATGATAATGTGTTGAACCATATTTCTAGAAAAACACATGCTCGTACCCTATGGTAGCATCTTGAAAGTTTGTATGCTCGGAAGATTGGGAACAATAAAATATTCTTGATAAAGCAGATATTAAGTTTAAAATATATTGATGGTTCTCCGATGACAGATCACCTGAATAATTTTCAAGGAATCATGAACTAGTTGTCTGCCATGGGCATTAAATTTGATGAAGAAATTCAAGGCTTGCTTCTACTTGGTTCCCTACAAGATTCTTGGGAAACATTTAGAATGTCATTATCGAATTCTGCTTTGGATGGTGTGATCTCTATGGATTTTTCCAAGAGTAGTATGTTGAACGAAGAGATGAGAAGAAAATCTTAAGGTTTTTCTTCGTCAAATGTCCTAGTGGCAAGTTGTAGGGGGAGAAACAAAAATCGTGGTTCTCTGAATAGAGAACACAACAGGAGCAAATCTAGAGGCAAACTTAAAAATGTTGAGTGCTATCACTATGGTATGAAAGGGCATACAAAGAAGTTTTGCCGAAAATTAAAAAGGAAGAACAGAGAAAAAGAATAAAATATAGAATAAGGCAATAAAAATTATCTTGCCACCATTGCCACCGAAGATCTTCTCACTATTCTTGATGTTGATCTGATAAATATTTCTTGTGATGAGTTAAGCTGGGTTGTGGACACTGGTGCCGCATCTCATATGAAATTCAGGAAAGATTTTTTCTGTCTATACTCTTGGTTCTTTAGAACCTTGAGTATGGGTAATGAGACTGTCTCCAAAGTTGTTGGTATTGGTACAATCTTTTTAGAAACTAGTGTTGGAACTAAACTAGTTTTGAACAACGTCAAGTATGCACTTGATGTTCATCTGCATCTCAGAAACTAGTGTTGGAACTAAACTAGTTCTGAACAATGTAAAGTATGCACCTGATGTTCGTCTGCATCTCATTTCTGTTGGGGTATTAGATGATCAAAGATATATCAGTACCAATGGTGGAGTTAAATGGAAACTCATTAAGGGTTCCTTGGTTGCGGCTCGTGGCGAAAAATGTCGTGGTCTATACTGGACTTTATCTTCTACTTGTGTAAATATGGTGAATGCAGTTGAGGATGATAAATCTTAAATGTTATGGCACAAGAGACTTAGCCACATCAGTGAGAAAGGACTCAATGTTCTAGCCAAGAAGAAATTGTTGTCAGATTGCAAAGGTGCTAAATTAGAAAAGTGTGAGTACTACCTAGATGGAAAGCAAAATAGAGTTTCCTTCTTGGCCAAAATTCTATATTCCTCTGTCGTTAGAAGTCTAATGTATGCAACGGTATGCACTAGACCTAATATTGCTCAGTTATAGAGTTTCCTTCTAGTCCAACCCTCCTTCAAGAAAGACAGAGTTACTTGAGTTGGTGCACTCTGATTTATGTGGTCCAATGAAGATAAAGACTTTGGGTGGTGCCCACTATTTTGTCACTTTCATTGATGATTGCTTGAGAAAACTTTAGGTCTATATCTTGAAGACTAAAGACCAAGTGCTAGGTGTCTTTAAGTAGTTTCAGGCTTCAGTTGAGAGAGAAACTGGAAAGAAACATAATATATTCGTACTGATAATGGTGAAGAATATTATGGACTGTTTGACGAATATTGCAAGCATCAAGGTATTAGACACCAGAAGATTCCTCATAAGACTGCTCAGCTTAATGGTTTAGCAAAGAGGATGAACAAGACCTTGATGGAAAGAGTTAGATATTAGCTTTCTGAAGGAAAATTACCAAACTCCTTCTGGGGGGAGGCATTATTAACCACTGCACATGTGATTAATCTATCTCCTACTATGGCTTTCTAAGGTGATGTTCCAAACAAAGTTTGGTATGGCAAGGGGTCAATGGATAGAGGCCATGCAAGATGAAATGAAATCCTTGCATGAGAACCATACTTATGAGTTGCAAGATGAAATGAAATCCTTGCATGAGAACCATACTTATGAGTTGGTAAGATTTCCTAAGGGCATGAAAGCTTTCAAGAATAAGTAGGTGTTCAAAGTTAAAAATTGAAGAGTACACCCAATGAAGAATAAGTGGGTGTTCAAATTTAAAATTGAAGAACACACCCAGAAGCCCAGATACAAAGCTAGATTGGTTGTTAAGGGATTCAGTCAAAGAAAAGGTATTGACTTTGACGAAATATTTTCACTTGTTGTGAAAATGTCCTCCATTCGTACAGTTCTTGGTTTGGCTGCTAGTCTAAATTTGGAGATTGAGCAGATGGAGGTGAAAATAGCTTTTCTTCATGGTGACCTAGAAGAAGAAATTTATATGGAACAACCCGAGGGCTTCAAAGTAAAAGTTAAAGAAAATTTTGTGTGCAAACTCAAAAAGAGTCTATATGGCCTAAAACAAGATCCTAGACAGTGGTACAAAAGTTTGAATTTGTTATACGGGAGCAAGGCTACAAGACAACTTCCTCAGACCATTGTGTGTTTATACAAAAATTTTCTGATAATGATTTTATCATCCTATTATTTGGCTACAAGAAGACTTCCTCAGACCACTGTGTGTTTATACAAAAAATTTTTGATAATGATTTTATCATCCTATTATTGTATGTGGATGATATGTTGATTGTGGGCAAGGATACTTCCAAAATTGACGAGCTGAAGAATGAGTTGTGTAAGTTTTTTTCTATGAAAGACTTGGGTCATGCCAAATAAATTTTGGGTATGAGTTGCCCAACAATAAAGGAGGAAAAAGAGAATATGGCCAAAATTCTATATTCCTCTGTCGTTAGAAGTCTAATGTATGCAACGGTATGCACTAGACCTAATATTGCTCAGTTACTATTGTAAGCAGATTTCTCGATAATCAGGAAAAGAGCATTGGGAAGCTGTGAAGTGGATACTCAGGTATCTAAGAGGAAGCTCATATAAATGTTTGTGTTTTAGAGGCTGTAGTCCAATCTTGAAGGGCTATACAGACGTTGATATGATTGGTTATCTTGATAACAGAAAATCCACTAATGGATATTTATTTACTTTTTCAGAGGGAGCTATATCATGACTGTCAAAGTTGCAGAAGTATGTTGCACTTTCTACAACTGAAGCTGAGTATATTGCTGCAACTGAAGCTAGCAAAGAGATAATATGGCTTAAATAATTCCTTCAAGAGCTTAGGTTGTAGCAGATAATGTATGTCATCTATTGTGATAGTCAAAGTGCGATAGACTTGAGCAAGAATTTGATGTACCATTCGAGGACAAAACACATAGATGTGAGATACCACTGAATTTGAGAAAAGATAGAGGACAAATCTATACAGGTTAAAAAGATCTCTACAAAATGAGAATTCTGCAAATATCCTGAACAAGGTTGTGGCAAAAGACAAATTTGAATTGTGCAAAGAAGTTGTTGGCATGAGCTCTCTTTGAAAAGATGGAGATACCTCCTTTCGATGAATGGGTCTGGAGGGGGAGATTTATGGGGTCCAATCTTTTTTTTGTTTTTCAACAACTCAACCCATATGGCAGCAGATTTGTTTTTCAACAAATCTGGTAAATGGTTAGCCAACAATCTTTATTTTTATCAATCAAGGGAGGCTGCCACCTCCCAAATTACTCCTATATAAAGGAGTAATTTGTTTCTCATTGTCACAACCCAACCCCATGGGCCGTGACTAGGGCCCGGATGGGGCCCCCATACACCCCTAATCCCGAGAACCCCACTTCCAACCCCATGGGCCGTGACTAGGGCTCGAATGGGGCCCCCTTACACGATTGCAAAGTCGAATTATAACCAGATGACTTATATTTACAAAAATTTTGGTAGAGTTTTCTATATTTAAGAAAGTACCCAAAAATGACCCTGCACTCAGAAAATACCAGTAAGCGTAACACGGAGCCAACAAAACATCATATATACATATACTGGCCGACAAGGCTGCCATAGCGGGTAAACCCGCCCAACATACACATCATACAGATCTAATCATACGGATTGGGCACAATCGACACATATATATCCATAGATCTCTACACAAACTGACAGAATCATAGGACGAGACAAGGCCCCGCCGTACCCCTGAACAAATATATGCAATGCAACGAACGAATAAGTATACTAAAAGAAGGTTCTGAAATAGAGAGAGCACTCCAGATAATAGAAGGGTGTCCTAAGTTGGAGGATCACCAAGTTGTACATCGGTACCTGCGGGCATGAAATGCAACCCCCGAAAAAGGGGGTCAATACAAAATACGTACTGAATATGTAAAGCAGGGGATACAGAACATAAATCTGAGTAATAACCTAAACAAAAGTATGGAAGGTAAATATATATCCAAAAATATTAAAATGTTTACTTTCCAAAATACAAATCATGCATAGGGCACAGGAGCTATGGTCGCCCACCCGTCAATGACGCCATAACACAACATAACACCAGAAAGTTACAAATCTCCTAATCCCCATCACATATCAAATACCTGATAAGTGAGCTAGGCGTTACATATCGCCATCCCTGTACTCACATATCATAATACAAAAATAACATAGGTGAGCCAGGCATTATGTATCGCCGTCCCTGTACTCACCCAACACAGCCTAACACCAAACACAGTATAATATGTAGTGACCCAGGCGTTACGTATCGCCGTCCTTGTCCTCACTGCCAAACACAGCCTAACACCAAACACAGTATAATATGTAGTGACCCAGGCGTTACGTATCGCCGTCCTTGTCCTCACTGCCAAACACAGCCTAACACCAGAGTATATCATAATGCACACGATAACCAACCGACCCGGGAACTGGTGAACGATATCATAATAGGCACTAACGGAATAGTGAGCAATCACATGCATAAAATTATTAGCATAAATCCAAAAGATAAGTAAAATAGTCATATCTGAAATCAAAATAATAATTATTACATATTCTTTCACAAGTTATCAAAATTACATAAAAGGCATTACAGGACCCATAGACGGTGGAGACCCAAACTGGCCCAAATTACGGAGAACATCTCATCCTAGATCATACAAACTCTTACGAGGAATTTCAAAATAATTTTCAAAGCAATCCAAGCTTTCCATCCAGAGTGACGGACATTATGGTTTTAAACATCATTAAAGAATAAATTCTTTCAAAACTGATCAAATTACACATTTTCTTACAACCAATAAATTTTAAAGACATAGGAGTCAATATTTTGATAAATTAACATAAGAATGCCAAGGAACAAATATGGACCACACATGCTTAGATTGCATGAATAGAGTTCTCTCGAGGCTCGTATCATGTCCTATTTTTTGCTAAGACATGCCAAAAGAAAAAGTTGCTTTACATATCTCAAACGCTTTCCAATATAATCCAAACACAAGCTGAATCCAACTTACGCTTCGGGTTGCCCAAGGTCTACAAATAAGTCATAAAATGCCAAACATTAGCTGAAGACCTTTTTGGGCATTAAATTCTAACTTTGCCCTTAATTTTATAGAAATTTAGGCAGCACTTCCCCTGAAAATAGGCCACCCTGAGAATTCAACTCGTCCAAATCAACCAACAACAACAACAACCAATCTAAAAACGTAATACAATAATAATAGCTCACTTTTTCATTATTTCGCAACATCCATAAATTCGCTTCAACGGCTTACCATTAAGTCAATATCGAAGTTTATACATTCAAATACTAATTCGAATCCATACCAACCATATTTGAAGACATTCTAACCAATTCATGTAACACTTCTAACAATCCAATATTTTCTCCAATCTAGCCAAGAACAACCCCTAATCCCGAGAACCCCATTTTTCACATATAAAAAGATGGGGCCACGTGGCCTAATAGAATTCTGCCATGTGGTAGAATTGTTCATACTCTGCATATAGCTGCAGAAATCATGCAGAAACGCTGCAACATTTCCCCAACTTCACAACCCCATATCTCTCTTAATTTTGATCTAATTTGGGTGATTCAAAAGGAGAAGTTGTATAATTTTCTGAGAATAACAACGTGAGAGCTTCAGAAATTGATTTTAGCACATCATTTGAGGCAAAAATTGCTAATTACTACTGTATTTTCAATATGTTCCAAAAACTTTAATATGCGATTTCTTCCTCATATGAGCTCCATTTTCAAAATGGTTTCCGTTACTGGATTCCTTATCACTTAGAAAATATTTTTATATAAAAATTTTCAGATTCATGTGACATTTTTTGGCGATGAAATTTTTGGACCATTTTACCCCTTCACCCGAATTAAGTGGTTTTGGTATCGTTAGGTTCGTTATATAATGGTGATGCTATATTTGAATAGATTTTTCGTGAATTGCAGTGTTGTTGTAATTGTTACAAACTGATTTGGAGGTTATTACATATCTAATAAAATTTTGATAAGATAAGAATTATAATAACATTGTTAGAATGTAAAAAGTGGGGTTCTCGGGATTAGGGGTTGTTCTTGGCTAGATTGGAAAAAAAGTTGGATTATTGGAAATGTTACGTGAATTGGTTAGAATGTCTTCAAATATGGTTGGTATAGATTCGGGTTAGTATTCGAATGTATAAATTTCGATATTGACTTAATGGTGAGCCGTCTAAGCAAATTTATGGATGTTGCTGAATAATGAAAAAGAGAGCTATTATTATTGTATTGCTTTTTTAGATTGGTTGTTGTTGTTGTTTTGGTTGATTTGGCCGAGTTGAATTCTCGGGGTGGCCTATTTTCAGGGGAAATGCTGCCCAAATTTCTGTAGAATTAAGGGCAAAGTTAGAATTTAATGCCCAAAAAGGTCTTTAGCTAATGTTTGACATTTTATGACTTATTTGTAGACCTTGGGCAACCCGAAGCGTAAGTTGGATTAAGCTTGCGTTTGGATTATATTGGAAAACATTTGAGGTATGTAAAACAACCTTTCCTTTTGGCATGTCTTAGCAAAAAATAGGCCATGATACGAGCGTCGAGCAAACTCTATTAATGTAATTCGAGCATGTGTATGGTTCATATTTGTTTCTTGGCATTCTTATGTTAATTTATCAAAATATTGACTCTTATGTCTTTAAAATTTATAAGTTGCAAGAACATGTGAAATTTGATTAGTTTTGAAAGAATTTATTCTTTAACTATGTTTAAAACCATAATGTCCGTAACTCTAGATGGAAAACTCGGATTGCTTTGAAAATTATTTTAAAATTCCTCATAGGAGTTTGTATGATCTAGGATGAGTATGTTCTCCGTAATTTGGGCCAGTTCAGGTCTCTACCATCTGTGGGTGTCGTGATGCCTTTTATACAATTTCGATAACTTTTTAAAGAATATGTAATAGTTATTATTCTGATTTCAGATATGACTATTTTACTTATCTTTTGGATTTATGATAATGATTTTATGCATATGATTACTCAATACTCCGCTCGTGCCTATTATGATATCATTCACCGATTTTCGAGCCGATTAGTTATTGTACGCATTATGATATACTCTGGTCTTAAGCTATCTTTGGCAGTGAAAATAGGAACGGCGATACATAATGCCTAGGTCACTGCATATTATACTATGTTTGGTATTAGCCGGTGTTGGGTGAGTACGGGAACGACGATACGTAACGTCTAGCTCACCTATGTTATTTCTGTATTATGATATGTGAGTACAGGGATGGTGATACGTAACGCCTATCTCACTTATCCTGTAAGCTTTACCCAAGGGTTGGGTTCTGTTTTTATTTGGTGTTATGCTATGATTGGGCTTTCTGCTATGTTTGTCATCATGCCATTTTGTGATATGTGATGGGGATTTGGAGATTTGCAACTTTCTAGTGTTATGCTGTGTTATGACGCCATTGACGGGCGGACGACCATAGTTCCTATGCCCTATGCATGATTTGTATTTTGGAAATTAAACATTTTAATATTTTTGGATATGTATTTACCTTTCATACTTTTGTTTTGGTTATTACTCAGATTTATGTTCTGTATCCCCTGTTTTACATATTCAATACGTATTTTGTATTGACCCCCCTTTTTCGGGGGCTGCATTTCATACCCGCAGGTACCGATGTACAACTTGGTGATCCTCCAGCGTTAGTGCTATGTCATGGTGTAATTTTCCTATTGGTCCAAGTGGGTACGGGACCAAGACTTTAATTATATATTTGGTGATCCTCCAGCTTAGGGCACCCTTCTGCTATTTGGAGTGCTCCCTCTATTTCGGAGCCTACTTTTGGTCTACTTATTCATTCGTTGCATTGCATATATTTGTTTAGGGGTACGACGGGGCCGTGTCCCGTCTTATAATTCTATCAGTTTGTGTAGAGGTCTGTGGATGTATATGTGTGGGTTGTGCCCAGTCCGTATAATTAGATCTGTATGATGTGTATGTTGGGTGAGTTTACTCGCTATGGCGGTCTTGTCAGCCAGTATATGTATATATGTTGTTCTATTGGCTCCGTATTGCGCTTGCTGGTATTTTCTGAGTGCAGGGTCATTTTGGGATAGTTCCTTAAACAAAGGAAACTCTACCAAAATTTTTGTAAATATAAGTCATCTGGTTATAATTCGACTTTGCAATCGTGTAAGGGGGCCCCATTCGAGCCCTAGTCACGGCCCATGGGGTTGGATCGTGACAGGAGTGGTATCAGAGCAGTTCGTCCTTGGAATGTCCACAGACTGTGTCTCATAGAGTCTTATTTATCATATTGTGGTGTACCACATCTATAAATAGGAGGCTACAGGACATTTAGGATGTTATTCTTTCTTTTTGATCTTAGATCGTGCGATAGAGCGGTGCTATTAGGGTGACCCTTTTATGATAGAATGTTTTTTTTAGTGATGCCTTCGAGAAAGACCATAGCTGCCCAGAAGGGCAAGTTTGCAGTGGTAGGTGAGACTAGTAGAGCCCGGGTGACTGCTAGGGCTCATGCCCAGGGTGGGCCAGATTTTGCACCCTCGACAGTTAGTTCGGCTACACTTCTAGCTCTTGAGGTTCGAGTACTAAAGCCTCCAGCACCTCAGCTAGGTGCAGAGATTGGGGTCATGCTAGAGGTGGTGTATGACTTGGAGTTCGATTCGCTAGCTAGATATGCGCCTACACATGTTGCTAGTATGACTTACCGGATGCACCGGTATATAGTAGGGTTGGACCAGTATTATACTGACAGTTGCTTGGTAATGGCAGCCCAGACTGGTATGGATATTGCCCATATTCAGGCCCACGCCCAGGGCATGGAGGACCGACGCAGGGGGCACCAACTTGATAGAGTGGATTACAGGGGCCAGCCCAAGAGGACCAGATCATCTGGGTATTTAGGGGATTTTTGAGACAGGCAGCCTCAACAGTAGCAGATTAGACACCCTTCCCAGTCAGTACGGGGTACACCCCTGCAGTTCACCAGTAGGGGATTCTATTATTGCCAGTCGGGTTTATAGAGACTGTTTGGTATTTATTTGCGGTCGCTGCACTATGGCCGATTTGGTAGAGTTAGATATGATTGAATTTAATGTGATTATGGGTATGGATTAGTTAGCTTCTTGATATGTAAATGTCGATTGTCAAAAGAAGATAGTCCAATTCTGGTTTCTGGGGTAACTAGTTATTGAGTGGGAAGGTAATACTGCGTCGTCGAGGGGTAAATTTATTTCATACCTCAAGGCAAGAAAAATGATCAAAAAAGGGTATCTTTATCATCTGGTCTGTGTACATGTTTTAGAGGAAGATGCACCGACTCTTCAGTCAATTCCAGTTGTTAATGAGTTTCCAAATTTATTTCTAAATGAGCTTCCAGGTCTTCCTTCCGAGCGAGAGGAGGAGTTTGCTATAGGTCTTCTGCCAGGCACTCAGCCTATTTCTATCCCCCCGTACAAAATGGCACTGGAAGAATTGAAGGAATTGAAGGAACACCTGAGAGATCTATTGGATAAAGGTTTTATTCAGCCTAGTACGTCACCCTGGGGAGCTCCAATATTATTTGTAAGGAAGAAAGACGGATCGCTGCGGATGTGCATCGATTATCGACAACTGAATAAGGTAGCAATAAAGAATAAATATCCCCTCCCCAGGATTAACGATTTGTTGACCAGTTACAGGGAGCTAAATGTTTTCAAAGATAGACCTGCGGTTGGGTTAGCAACAAGTGCGAGTACGGGAGAAGGATATTCCCAAGACAACGTTCAGGACCCGGTATGGGCATTATGAATTCAGAGTTATGTCTTTTGGACTAAAGAACGCTCTAGCAGTATTCAAGGATCTTATGAATCGGATATTCAGACCATTCTTAGATATGTTCGTGATCGTATTTATTGATGACATTCTAGTCTATTCTCGTTCAAAGGAGGAGCATGCGGATCATCTGAGGATGATGCTTGGCACACTTCGACTCCAAAAATTTGTTAGATCCTGTATGTCCTTAATTGGGTCGATTAGAAAAAGTTTGGGACCAAAATTAGAATTTTTAAGACATTGGGTTTTGAAGACATTTTCTTGTTAGTGCTATGTCATGGTGTAATTTTCCTATTGGTCCAAGTGGGTATGGGACCAAGACTTTAATTATATATACATATGTGTTGGCATAATTATATATACATATAAGTTGACAAGTCATGGAATTTTTTTTAATTATATATACATATATAGGTACAAGACCTTCTTTCCATTCCATACTTAGACAAAAATTCTAGAAAAACCTTGAAGAGCAAAGAAAGCTCTCGGCTTGGCTCCAAGAAAATCACAACTCATTTCCTTCCATCCCAACAATTTTTTTGATGGTAGAAATCTTCAATTTTGGATTTCCTAAGAAGATTGAAGTAGTGATTGAGGCAAGAAGACAACTTTGAAGAACAAGAACCCTCTCGAGTTACTGTAGCAAAGTAACAAAAATTACATTTTTCAAGTCTACAATTATTTTGACGCTTCAAGCTTGGTATATTGAGTCCCCTAAGTAGCGTGGAGGCATTGGTTAGTCAAGAAAACGCTTGGCTTTACGACTATAGCGATTTGGGTCTAGTAAGAGGTTTAAAAGGTATATGGATTTATAGCTTTGTTTTATGTAAATTAAAGCTTATATGTGTGTTGGTATATGTTAAATTGTAAGGAAATTTTGAAAGAATAGGTTTACGTTTGACGTTCGGGTGAGGTAATATGGTTCTTGGGAGCCTAAATGAGTGGTTGGACATGTGACATGTGTATTGAAGGTATGCTGCCCTGATTTTATAGTTGTGACGAAATGAGGTTCTTTACT
>DF358943.1:100609-111496 GCA_000787875.1 Solanum virginianum | reverse complement strand
ATCGAAATTAAGTTTGAGTAGTGGTTGAAAATAAAAAGATAGGGCCACATGGCCTAATAGAATTCTGCCATGTGGCAAAACTGTTCATACTCTGCATATAGCTGCAGAAACCATGCAGAAACGCTACAACATTTCCCATTCTGGCTCAGTACAGAGACACAACCCTGAAAAAGGGAAAGACCCCGTTTGAACTCTCCTCCAATGGAACATTATTATTCAGAGGCAGGTTGTGTGTACTGGATAATTTTGATCCGATTTAGGTGATTCAAAATGCTAAGTTGTATAATTTTCTGAGGATAACAATATGAGAGCTTTTGAAATTGATTTTGATGCGTCGTTTGAGGTAAAAATGGTTGATTATTGCTGCATTTTCACTATGTTCAGAAAACTTTAATATGTGATTTCTTCCTCATATGATCTCTGTTTTCAAAACGGTTTTCGCTACTGGATTTCTTATCACTTGGGAAACATTTTCATGTCAAAATTTCCAGATTCAGATAACATTTTCTAGCGATGAAATTTTTGAACCATTTTACCCCTTCACCCAAATTAAGTGATTTTGGTGTCGTTAGGTTCGTTATATAATGGTGATACTATATTTGAATAGATTTTAGTGAATTAGAGTGTTTTTGTAATTGTTACAGACTGATTTAGAGGTTATTGCACTCATTCAGCAAACTAAATAGAGAGGAAAAAGAAAGAGAGTCATAGAGAGAATAAAATACAATAAGTTTTTTTTCTGTGAGGTATACCATAGACTATAAAATAAAATAGTCTGTGAAGAAAAATAGAGTGTGAGTGATATTTTAGTAAGGTGAAAAATCAAATGAGAGCATTTCTTTTGTGTGTGTAGAAGTCTTTGGGAGTATTGTACTCGTGCCTACACAGTGTAAAATTCCTTACTATAGTAATATCAGTTGCTCCTCTTGGCTGTGTAGAAGTCTTTGGGAGTATTGTACTCGTGCCTACACAGTGTAAAATTCCTTACTATAGTAAAATCAGTTGCTCCTCTTGGCCCGTGGTTTTTTTCTTATTTAGAAAGGTTTTTCATGTAAAATTCTTGGTTTCATTATTTTTCCATTTTATTCATATTACTATAGTAATATCAGTTGCTCCTCTTGTCCTGTGGTTTTTTCCTTATTTAGAAGGGTTTCCACATAAAATTCTTGGTATCGTTATTTAACGTGGTTCACCCAAAACTTTTGGGCTACGTCCACAAATCAACACTTCTATTATATTTCTTTGTCCAGAAAATTTAACGTGGTTCACCCAAAACTTTTGGGCTACGTCCACAAATCAACACTTCTATTATATTTCTTTTACTATTACAAATAGTAGGCACAAGTGTACAATTTATCTACTATTACAAATAGTACACTCTTAGAGAAAAATACCAAAAATAGTCTCACTACTTTTGTCACACTATTTCTTTTAGGAAAAAGTATTTCCTAAGCACATAAAGTAGGCTCTCAGAGAAAAATACCAAAAATAGTGTCACTATTTTTGTCACACTATTTCTTTTAGGAAAAAGTATTTTCTAAGAACACACTCTATTTTTCTTCACACACTATTTTATTTTATAGTCTATGGTATACCTCACAGAAGAAAATTCTCACTTTCTCTCTGTGGCTCTCTCTGTATTTTTTCTCTCTTCTCTAATGATAAATGAAGGACCTGAAGTGCTCCTTTTATAGGCAACACTTTGGCTGCAATTTGTATCAATTTTGACACTTCAAACAAAGTTGGTGACCAACTTTTTTTGAAGTAGCCTATTTTAAATTGAATTCAAACAAAGTTGGAAACTTTGAATTGCATGTGGGCCCAGGGACCATGTCTCATACCATGCTCTTTGTAATAAGCATGAAATGATCCAATGTATTCTCCATCATTTTCTGTGCGGAAACACTTGATGTTCTTTCCAGTTTCTCTCTCAACTACAAATAGAGGGCTCTGTCAATCCTGCAGCTGATCTAGAATACTCGAACTTCTTTCTTGGCAGAATCTTTGTTATCATATCTGATATATTTTTATCGGTATGGATCTTTTGAAGTTGTAGTAGCTTTCTCTCCAATGCATCACTTATCCAACGATATCTTACATGGATATGTTTGGACTTTGCGTGAAAGAAGGCATTCTTACAAAGATGGATGACACTTTGATTGTCACAAAACATCTCAAATTTGTTTTGTTTGACATAAGTTCTTTAAGAAATTCCTTCATCCATAATAACTCTTTGCAAGCTTCTATTGCTGCTATAAATTCTACTTGTGTAGAAGACAATGCAATACACTTTTGCAATTTTGACTGCCAAGACACAGCTCCCCCTGCAAATGTAATCAGGTATCATGATGTAGACTTTCTTGAGTCAACATCGCCAGCTAAATCTGCATCTATGTATTCAACTAACACAGGTTTTGCATCTCCAAAACATAAGTATATTTTGGATATACCTCGAAGATACCTGAGAATCCATTTAACGGCTGCCCAAGAGAATCCATTTAATAGCTGCCCAATGTTCCTTTCCAGGATTTGAAAGGAAATGACTCGCTACTCCAACCGAGTAAGCAATATCTGGTCGTGTACACACCATGACATATATCAAACACCCAATTGCTGAGGCATATGGTATTCTAACCATTTCTTCCTTCTTCTCGTCAGTAGAAGGGCACATATTGGAAATTCAATGTACTTCTCTTAAGATACCCAAAGCTTCCTGGCGCTTCTATCTCTTATAATCTTCATGCCAAGAATTTATTTTGCTAATCCTAAGTCTTTCATCGCAAAAGACTTACTCAATTGTACTTTTAGACTATTGACTCTTGAAATATTTTTTCCAATGATTAACATATCATCTACATGGAGTAGAAGGATAAGAAAATTTTCTACAAAAAAATTATTGATAAACACGTATTGATCTACAGTAGTTTTCTTGAAGCCTTGATATCATATAACAGAATCAAACTTTTTATACCATTGTCTTGGTGTCTGTTTCAAGCCATATAAACTTTTCTTCAATCTGTAGACATAATCCTCTTTTCTTTTCACTTTGAAACCCTCAAGTTGTTCCATGTAAATTTCTTCTTCTAGATCTCCATAAAGAAAGGCAGTCTTCACATCTATTTGCTCAATTAACTTGTTCCACAGTGTGCTAGCATGAGTTTCGTTATAAATATGATTGTAAACATTGTCATCGACAAAGTATCGAATATATCTACAAACTCGTTCATGCTCAAACACCCACTCATCTTCGGACATCCCTTATGGTTTGATGGTAGAGAATACCGGCAAGTGCATCTTCTTAATCATGAGAAGATCCTACATTTGCTTCTCCAGACATAATAGTTTAAACCATTCACGTTAATCATTTTACTTGTTTTTACCTCCATTGCCATGAACCTAGACCAAGCCAAATTCATCTTGACCATAGCCAATAAACACACATTGCCGTGTTTTGACATCAAGCTTTTGCCTTTCATCCTTTGGAACATGAACAAAGGCTTTGCACCTAAATACTCGTAAATGTTTGTAAGAAACATTCTTGCCTGACCAAAGTTTCTCCAAAACTTCATATTGAAGTGGAGCACACGGTAAGCAGTTTAGCACATACACTGCTGTAAGTAGTGTTTCACCCCAAAAAGATTTATCTAACTTTGAATGGAAGAGTAAACACCTTATTCTTTCTAGCAAGGTTTGATTTATCCTCTCAGCTAAACCATTTAACTGTGGTGTCTTTGGAGGCATCCTTTGATGTCTCATACCATGCTCTTTGTAATAAGCATGAAATGATCCAATGTATTCTCCATCATTTTCTGTGCGGAAACACTTGATGTTCTTTCCAGTTTCTCTCTCAACTGAGGCATGAAATTGTTTGAAGACTTTTAGCACTTGATCCTCAGACTTAATGGTCTAAGCCCAGGTCTTCCTCGAATGGTCATCGATGAAGGTCAATAAATATCTGGCTCTACCAAGTGACTTCGGTAGTAGACCACACACGTCAGAGTGAATCAGATCTAAAACATTCTCCATTCTGGAAGGTGGAGAACTATGAAAAGAGACTTTGTTCTATTTCCCAGCTAGACAATCTTCGCATTTCTTCAATGATACATGATCTAAATCAGGTAGAACTTTATCTTTCACCAATTTAGATGTCCCTTTTTTACCAGCGTGGCAAAGTTTTTTATGCCATAAACCAGTGGTATTTTCATTTTTCGTCACATTTATAGATACATCAGAGACCTTTGCTTGCATCACGTATAGTTTTGAGAGTTTGTGTCCTCTCGCAATAATAAGGGAGCCTTTAGTGAGCTTTCATTTTCCATTTTCAAAACTATTTTGAAAACCTTCATCATCAAGCTTGCCTATAGATATTAAATTTAGGCGCATGTCGAGGATGTGCCTTACATCTTTTAGAATAAGTTTCATGTTGTAAGCACTCGACATTTGCATATTTGTTTGACTTTCCTCGACTCCTGTCTTTGGAGTTTGAATCCTTCACTTGACTTCTCCCCCTCTTTTCAGTAATCAAAACTTCTAATTCTGAGAAAGAGGTCAAACCTTGAGATCTACGTCTTATTTCTTCATTCAATATACTACTCTTAACAACTTCCATGCTTACTACACCATTAGGTGAAGTATTTGTCAAAGAAACTTTCAAAGTTTCCCATGACTTTGGTAAAGAAGCTAGCCCCACCAGAGCAATTATATCCCCATCAAACTTTATGCCCATTGTCGATAACTGATCCACCATTCCTTCTATGTTATTTAGGTGATCAGCTACAGAAGTGTTTTTCTGATATTTTACTTTCATCAACTGGGTTAAGTAAAATAATTTGTTGTTATCGGTCTTTGAAGCATACAACTGCTTCAGCTTGTTCCACAGTGTGCTAGCATGAGTTTCGTTATAAATATGATTGTAAACATTGTCATCGACAAAGTATCGAATATATCTACAAACTCGTTCATGCTCAAACACCCACTCATCTTCGGACATCCCTTATGGTTTGATGGTAGAGAATACCGGCAAGTGCATCTTCTTAATCATGAGAAGATCCTACATTTGCTTCTCCAGACATAATAGTTTAAACCATTCACGTTAATCATTTTACTTGTTTTTACCTCCATTGCCATGAACCTAGACCAGGCTCTGATACCACTTGTTGGGGCTCATGCAACGGAGTGAGCAATAAAATTTATGAGGAATAAATAAAGCAAAATAGACACCAGAAAATTTAACGCGGTTCACCCAAAACTTTTGGGCTATGTTCACAAATTAACACTTCTATTATATTTCTTCTACTATTACATATAGTAGTAACAAGTGTACAATTTCTTCTACTATTACAAAAAGTAGGCTCTCAGAGAAAAATACCAAAAATAGTGTCACTATTTTTGTCACACTATTTCTTTTAGGAAAAAGTATTTTCTAAGAACACACTCTATTTTTCTTCACACACTATTTTATTTTATAGTTTATGGTATACCTCAAAGAAGAAAATTCTCACTTTCTCTCTGTGGCTCTCTCTGTATTTTTTCTCTCTTCTTTGATAATAGATGAAGGAGCTGAAGTGCTCCTTTTATAGGCAACACTTTGCTTGCAATTTGTATCAATTTTGACACTTTAAACAAAGTTGGTGGCCAACTTTGTTTGAAGCAGCCTATTTTGACTTGAATTTAAACAAAGTTGGAAACTTTGAATTGCATGAGAGCCCTCCATTTGGAGGGACCCACTTAACAATAGAGTGTGAGCTATATTTTAGTAAGGTGAAAAATTAAAGGAGAGTATTTTTTGTGTGTGTAGAAGTCTTTGGTAGTATTGTACTCGTGCCTACACAATGTAAAATTTCTTACTATAGTAATATTAGTTGCTCCTCTTATCTCGAGGTTTTTCCCTTATTTAAAAGGGTTTCCACATAAAATTCTTGGTATCATTATTTTCCCATTTTTATTCATATTATTATGCCATATTTATTTTGTGTTAGTCCATATTTTCCTCAACAAACTGGTATCAGAGCCGAGAATCTGTCTGAGTATGCTCTATGATTGCAGCATAGTCTAAACTTCCACATCAGAAAAGAATTACTTTGGTAAATAATTTTTTGGAGAAAATAATAAAAGCCAACACTAGTAGAATGATCACTTTAAATAACACTAATTATGCCATTTGAAAGGGAAAAATGGAAGATCTACTTTACGTCAAGAATTTTTATCAACCAATCTTTGCCACTAAAAAGCCTGAAAATAAAACAGATAAAGAGTGAAATCTGTTGCATAGACAGGTCTGTGAATTTATTAGACAATAGGTTGATGATAATGTGTTGAACCATATTTCTGGGGAAACACATGCTCATACCATATGGGAGTATCTTGAAAGTTTGTATGCTCAGAAGACTGGAAACAATAAAATGTTCTTGATAAAGCAGATGTTGAGTTTAAAACACATTGTTTGTACCCTATGAGAGCATCTTGAAAGTTTGTATGCTCGAAAGACTTGGAACAATAAAATATTCTTGATAAAGCAGATGTTGAATCTAAAATATAATGATGGTTCTCCGATGACAGATCACCTGAATAACTTTCAAGGAATCATGAACCAGTTGTCTACTATGGGCATTAAATTTGATAAAGAAATTCAAGGCTTGTTTCTACTTGGTTCCCTATAGATTCTTGGGAAACATTTAGAATGTCATTATCAAATTATGCTCCAGATTGTGTGATCTCTATGGATTTTGCCAAGAGCAGTGTGTTGAACGAAGAGATGAAAGGATACTCACCAGAAAGACTAATCCAATCCATAAGGATGTACCAGAAAATACAACATTTTTGTTACTTGACCAGCCATCAGGAGAAGCAAATACAATGGTTACGCTAATCAATAAACAGATGTCCTAGTAGCAGGTTCTAGGGGGAGAAATAAAAATCGTGGTTCTCTGAATAGAGAACACAACAGGAGCAAATCTAGAGGCAAACTAAAAAATGTTGGGTGCTATCATTGTGGTATGAAAGGGCATACAAAGAAGTTCTGCTGAAAATTAAAAAGGAAGAACAGAGAAAAAGAAGAAAATAAAGAAGAAGGCAATGAAAACTGTCTTGCCACCATTGCTACCAAAGATCTTCTCACTGTTTTTGATGTTAATCTGATAAATATTTCTTGTGATGAGTCAAGCTGGGTTGTGTACACTGGTGCCGCATCTCATGTGACATTCAGGAAAGATTTTTTCTCTGCCTATACTTCAGGTGACTTTGGAACCTTGAGTATGAGTAATGAGACTGTGTCTAAAATGGTTGGGATTGGTACAATCTGTTTAGAAACTAGTGTTGGAACTAAATTAGTTCTGAACAATGTGAAGTATGCACCTGATGTTCTTCTGCATCTCATTTCTGTTGGGATATTAGATGATGAAGGATATGTCAGTACCAACGGTGGAGGAAAATGAAAACTCATTAAGGGTTCCTTGGTATGGCTGGAAAGCAAAATAGAGTTTCCTTCAAGTCTAACCCTACTTCAAGAAAGACAGAGTTGCTTGAATTGGTGCATTCTGATTTATGTGGTCCAATGAAGACAAAAACTTTTGGTGGTGCCCTCTATTTTATCACTTTCATTGATGATTGCTTGAGAAAACTTTGGGTCTACGTCTTGAAGACTAAAGACCAAGTGCTAGGTGTCTTTAAGCAGTTTCAAGCTTCAGAAAACTTTGGGTCTACGTCTTAAAGACTAAAGACCAAGTGCTAGGCGTCTTTAAGCAGTTTCAGGCTTCTGTTGAGAGAGAAACTGGAAAGAAACTGAAATGTATTCGTATTGATAACGGTGGTGAATATTGTGGACCGTTTGACGAATATTGCAAGCATCAAGGTATGAGACACCAGAAGACTCCTCAGCTTAATGGTTTAGCAGAGAAGATGAACAAAACCTTGATGGAAAGAGTTAGACGTTTGCTTTCTGAAGCAAAATTGCCAAACTCCTTTTGGGGGGAGGCATTATTAACCGCTACTTTCTGAAGGAAAATTGCCAAACTCCTTTTGGGGGGAGGCATTATTGATCGCTGCACATGTGATTAATCTATCTCCTACCGTGGCTTTGCAAGGTGATGTTCCAAAAAAGTTTGGTATGGCAAGGATGTTTCCTATGACCATTTGAGGGTGTTTGGTAAAATGAAGACATTGAGAAAACGGAGAAGCTGGAATCCTCCAGTTATGATGGTGTGGTTCATATTGATGAAGTGCCTCATGCAAGTGTGTATGATGTATGGAGAATCAAGCAATTGAAGACATTGAGAAAGTGGATAAGCAGAAATCCTCCAGTTCTGATGGAATAGTTCATATTGATAAAGTGCCTCATATAAGTGTGCATGATGTTGGTTGGCTCGATAATCGTGACGAAGCCTAGGATCATGTTCAGGATCAACATGTTGATATTAATAACAACAATGATGGTGTTACTAATGATCCTCCAGCTCATGAAGTTGTGGACAAACTAAATATTCCTCTCAGGAGGTCCACAAGATAGCGTGTTTCCTCGTCTCGTTATTTATCAAATGAGTATATGCTACTCACTGATGGGGGAGAACCTGAATGTTATAAAGAGGCTATGGAAGTTGGTGAAATTGCCTAAGGGCATGAAAGCTTTGAAGAATAAGTGGGTGTTCAAAGTTAAAATTGAAGAACACACCCAGAAACCCAGATACAAAGCTAGATTGATTGTCAAGGGATTCGATCAAAGAAAGGGTATTAACTTTGACGAAATATTTTCACCTGTTGTGAAAATGTCCTCCATTCGTACAGTTCTTGGTCTGGCTGCTAGTCTAAATTTGAAGATTGAGCAGATGGACGTGAAAACAGCTTTTCTTCACGAGGACCTAGAAAAAGAGATTTATATGGAACAAGCCAAGGGCTTCAAAGTAAAAGGTAAAGAAAATTTTATGTGCAAAATCAAAAAGAGTCTATATGGCTTAAAGCAAGCTCCTAGACAATGGTACAAAAATTTTGAATATGTTATGGGGGAGCAAGGCTACAAGAAGACTTCCCCAGACCATTGTGTGTTTGTACAAAAATTTTCTAATAATGATTTTATCATCGTATTGTTGTATGTGGATGATATGTTGATTGTGGATAAGGATACCTCCAAAATTAATGAGCTGAAGAATGAGTTGTGTAAGTCTTTTTCTATGAAAGACTTGGGCCATGCCAAACAAATTTTGGGCATGAGGATCACTCGTCTCAGAGATGAAAGGAAGATTTATTTGTCACAAAAGAAGTACAATGAACGTGTGTTGGAGCGCTTCAATATGAAAAATGCTAAGCCTGTTACACACCTCTTGTAGTCATATGAAGTTGAGCAAGAAAATATGCCCAACAACAAAGGAGGAAAAGGAGAATATGGCCAAAATTCCATGTTCCTCTATCATTGGAAGTCTAATGTATGCAATGGTATGCACTAGACCTGATATTGCTCATGCAGTTGGTTTTGTAGATTTCTCGATAATCCAGGAAAAGAACATTGGGAAGCTGTAAAGTGGATACTCAGGTATCTGAGAGGAAGCTCAGATAAATGTTTGTGTTTTAGAGGCTCTAGTCCAATCTTGAAGAGTTACTTGAGTTGGTTAGATTGAAAAGATCTCTACAAATGAGAATCCTGCTGATATGCTAACCAAGGTTGTGACAAAAGACAAGTTTGAATTGTGCAAAAAACTTGTCGGCATGAGATCTCCCTGAGAAGAAAGATACCTCCTTCTGGAAATGGGTCTGGAGGGGGAGATTTGTGGGGTCCAGCCCCCTTTCAAATTCAACAAATGCTGCAAAGCAGCAATTGTTGATCTGTTTTGCAGCATCAAAATTTGATTTGTTTTGCTTTGCCATGATGACATGAAGAGACAAAGTTTCCTCTGTAAAAGGAGCTGCAAAGCTCCTTCATTTCATAACGCCAAACAGAGAAAAAAAGAAAGAGAGTCACAGAGAGAATAAAATACATTAAGTATTTTTATCTGTGAGGTATACCATAGGCTATTTAATAAAAATAGTCTATGAAGAAAAATAGAGTGTGAGCGATATTTTAGTAAGGTGAAAAATCAAAAGAGAGTATTTTTTTAATATGTGTAGAAGTCTTTTGGAGTATTGTACTCGTGCCTACACAGTGTAAAATTTCTTACTTTAGTAATATCAGTTGCTCTTCTTGGCCCGTGGTTTTTCCCTTATTTAGAAGGGTTTCCACGTAAAATTCTTGGTGTCATTATTTTTTCATTTTTCATATTTTTGTGTTATATTTATTTTGAGTTATTCCATATTTTTCCCAACAAGCCCCACTTGAGCTACTTATTTTTTCTGAATTTAATGCAAGTATGGAATTTGAGTGAGAGTTGATGAATTCATAAATTTAAGGCTAAATCCACATCTTGCTTTTGTTTCTCAGTTTTTGTTTTATATAGATTGCTAATAACCTGGGCAATTGCTAGTTGTAGCTTATCAAATATATATTAGTAAAAGAAGTACTTTTACCGTAGTTTATCAAACATAACCGTAGCTTACACACTTAATAGTTACAATCAAGCACCATGAAAACGCCTATTCTGGGAGTGTTCCTCTTCTGCCTCAGGATATAAGCTACTCCTACCATCATGGCGATTATTAATAAACCGACAAACGGCCAGAAAATAGAGGAAGTTAATCACACTTAAAGAAGTCATAAGCCAACAATAGTAATCTAGATGACCTCTATTTATGTTGCTCGCCAGCCAGCTTGTGTTGCCTCCAGCTGAAGTAACCCTATCCACCACGCTCACCAACAGACTGCTAATTAAGCCAGAAACAGCAAGGCCAAATGTGTAAAGAGCTGCTGCAAAGCTGGACATGGCTTTCGGAAATAAAGAGTATATGAACTCAACTTGTCCAACAGTA
>DF358943.1:69045-84357 GCA_000787875.1 Solanum virginianum | reverse complement strand
AAACCGACTCAAGTTGAAGATGAGGTTCATCATGACCATTCGCAAGATGCAGATGATGGAGGTATTCCCTATGAAGATGAATCAGAAGAAGAGGATGTTGATGGTGGTCACACTCAATCACCAATGGCTGGAGAGTCTCTAGTACCTTTAAGAAGATCTAGTAGAAATGTTCAGTCTTCTATTAGGTATCCAGTTGATCAGTGGGTTACACTGACTGGTGGGGGAGAACCTGAAAGCTTCAGTGAGGCGATGGATGATGAAAACAAGGAAAAATGGATGGAAGCCATGCAAGATGAAATGAAATTCTTGTATGTTAGAATAAAATGTTTGATCTCGTGAAGTTGCCTAATGGTAAAAGTGCGTTGAAGCATAAATGGGTGTTCAGAATCAAACATGAAGAACATGGAGTCCATCCACGTTTTAAAGCGATATTGGTTGTCAAAGGTTTCAGGCAAAAGAAGGGCATTGACTTTGACGAGATATTTTCACCTGTTGTGAAAATGATATCCATTCGTACTGTGCTAGGGCTAGCTGCAAGTCTCTATTTGGAAATTGAGCAAATGGATGTGAAGACTGCTTTTCTTCATGGAGATCTAGAAGAAGAAATTTAGATGGAACAACCAGAGGGTTTCAAAGTGAAGGGAAAAGAGGATTATGTTTGCAGATTGAAGAAAAGTTTATATGGCTTGAAACGGGCACCAAGACAATGGTATAAGAAGTTTGAGTCTGTTATATGAGAGCAAGGCTTCAAGAAAACTATTGCAGATCAATGTGTGTTTATCAATAAATTCTCTGAAGATGATTTTGTTATCCTTCTACTCTATGTAGATGATATGCTGATCATTGGAAATAATATTTCAAGAATCAACAATCTAAAGGTACAATTGAGTAAGTCTTTTGCGATGAAAGACTTAGGATCAGCAATATGTAGATGATATGGTGATCATTGGAAAGAATATTTCAAGAATCAACAGTCTAAAGGTACAATTGAGTAAGTCTTTTGCGATGAAAGACTTAGGATCAGTAAAGTAAATTCTTGGCATGAAGAATTACAAGAGATAGAAGCGCCAGGAAGCTTTGGGTATTTCAAGAGAAGTACATTGAAAAAGTACTTTAAAACAAATTCTTGGCATGAAAATTACAAGAGATAGAAGCGCCAGGAAACTTTGGGTATCTCAAGAGAAGTACTTTGAAAAAGTACTTCATAGATTCAATATGGATAAGGCTAAAGCGGTTAGTTGTCCACTTGCTAATCACTTTAAATTGAGTTTCAGTATGTACCGTTCTACTGACAAGGAGAAGGAAGAAATGGTTAGAATACCATATGCCTTAGCAGTTGGATGTTTGATGTATGCCATGGTATGTACATGACCAGATATTACTCACTCGGTTGGAGTAGTAAGTCGGTTCCTTTCAAATCCTGGAAAGAAACATTGGGCAACTGTTAAATGGATTCTCAGGTATCTTCAAGGTACATCCAAAATATGCTTATGTTTTGGAGAGGCAGAACCTGTGTTAGTTGGATACATCGATGCAGATTTAGCTGGTGATGTTGACTCAAGAAAGTCTACATCAGGATACCAAATTACATTTGCAGGGGGAGCTGTGTCTTGGCAGTCGAAATTGCAAAAGTTTATTGCATTGTCTTCTACAAAAGAAGAATTTATAGCAGCAATAGAAGCTTGCAAAGAGTTGTTATGGATGAAGGAATTTCTTAAAGAATTGAATGTCAAACAAAACAAGTTTGAGATGTTCTGTAACAATCAAAGTGCCATCCACCTGCAAGAATGCTTCCTTTCACGCAAGTCCAAATATATCGATGTAAGATATCGTTGTATAAGTAAAGCATTGGAGAAGAAGCTACTACAATTTAAAAAGATCCATACTGATGAAAATGGATCAGATATGATGACAAAGATTCTGCCAAGGGAGAAGTTCGAGTATTGTCGAACAGTTGCAGGAATGACAAAATCCTCCATTTGTCTGGAGGGGAAGAATTGTTGAGTTGGTCCCTCCAAATGGATGGCCCATATGGTAATTTCCTCAACAATTGCTGCACAACCCATTTGAACAATTGTTCAATTGAAGGCTGTGTATATCAACAACTTTTTGACAAATGTAAATGGTTGGCCATCAACCATTTTTCTTTGTCAAAAGTTGAATACATTGCAGACAAAGTTTTGCCTATAAAAGGAGCACTTCAGCTCCTTCATTTAACATCAGAGAAATATAATAGAAGTGTTCATTTGTGGACGCAACCCAAAAGTTTTGGGTGAACCACATTAAATTTTCTGTTGTCTATTTTTGTTTTATTTATTCCTCCTAAATTTTATTGCTCACTCCGCTGCATGGGTCCTAACACGATTTGGTGTGGTTGCGTCGTTACTTTAATATCTTATTCTCATTTTTTACTTTACTAGTTTAGAGTACGTGTGATGCACGTGTGTGTCACGACAATATAAAATAATATTGCATATAAAAATAATAAAGAATAGATTATAATAGATGGAATAATATGTTTATTTCAATGAAATTACAGTATATGCAATAATATATTTATTTAAATGAAAACATGTGTTCTTCTAATTATAGTCTGACTATTTCAGATTCGAAATGAATAGGGCGCCATTTGTGGGGAAGCACTTCCAATCAATATTTTTTCTCATACTTAATGAAAAGTAGTAAAACCAAAAAACATAGTAGAATAAAATTTTTACTTCTATATGTGTTTATTGACATATATAGAAAATTCCAAAGGTTGTAAAATTATGATTTTGTTATGTAAATATTAATTACTTCGTGGATGTTTATAAATGTAGCAAAGGAAATTCTTTAGCAGGAAGAAATTGCATGATAATTGATTTCCAAGAATTTCTTCTTAAAGATAATTCGATCTTGATTACTTATTTGAGGATACAATGTAAAGGTTTTTTTAAAAAAATTATTTTACTTGTCATATTTGTTTACACTAACTAAGTGTATATACTTTGCATATGTATTGAGTTAATTAATAATAAATATATATTAAAATAATAAATTATTTTTTTTAAAGAAGGAAAACCCGAAAATAAGGAATAACAACTTTGCCGACAAAATTCATAAATAAGATTGAGAAATAATACATGCAAACAACTTGAATCAAAATCAAAATTAAAAAAATACAAAAAAAACTAAAATCTTAGTATAAGCTTTTCCATCACCCCTTATATAGGGTTTCACTGATAGACGTTTTTCTTTATGTGATTAAAGTGGTAATTTACTTGAATACAAGTTTTAATTCATAATTAGATCTTTATAGAAATCTCAATGGGCAAACTTATTCCAATTCTCAATTGGAATTGTAACAATGATTTGCTAATTGCTGATCTAATTCCAAATTAGAATTAACGTAGATGTTCCATAAAATCTTTTCATACATAAATAAATTCTAGACATATTATATTTCTTATATAATGTAAAACTCTAATTGATTTAGAATTATTAAATATTATTGTTCCTTGTTTGGATCAAATAATAATTTGAACTAATTTTAAAGTAATATTATTCTTTCCTTTTTTTTTATAGCCTATATTAATTATTTAGGTAGAATAGTCCTAAAACAAAGTGAGTTCTAAATGTAAAGAAATTCTAATTCAAAATTAAATCTTGAAATCAAATAAATAAAAGATTAAATAATAAATGAAAGAAAATGGTGAAAAGACGATTGTGAGTTAGTGTACGTGCTTTACACGTGTGTACCACATTAATTGATAAAAAATATATAAAATATAAATAAATTGTTACATTTGTAACTTATATCATTGAGCACACAACTATAAATAATTACGTAAATATTACTATCTCATATCATCAATCTTATAAATACGCCATTTTTCAGTAGACAAATTAATTGAATGGACTTCTGATATATATATGTCCTTTTTTTTTCATTCGGTGTCTGCATGGAGATCCGACTAAATTTGAATCGTACACCATAGAGCATATTTAGGAGTAGAGTTCCCAACATAATTTAATTTTCTCCATACTTAGGGCTCGAACCCGAGACAATAATTATGAATGGAGCTATTTCACCACTGCACCACAACCTATGTTGATAACTCTATGTTCTTCTAGTACTGAAGGAAAAGAATGTCTTGGTTCATCATTGAGTTTAAATTCATGTACACCTCCTATCTACCTCGATATGAATTATAATTAATATGGACCATTTATTTTCTTTTATTTGAGAGTTTTAACAAGAAAATGAACATAGTAGTTTCAATAACTTGAGTATGTATACACTTGAACACTATAATTTATATTGCATACCAATTTATAGTTTCTTTGGGTATGGGTTGTCGTATTCTGAAAGTTTCTTCAGTTCTTAAATAAACACATATATATATTCCAAACATACATACATATAAACAAAAATTGAAGCCAATAAAAATGCAGACAAATTATCAACCAACAGGCTATAGATTATGGGATAATATAATATTATGAAAGAGAAGAAAAATATTATTACCTCTAAACTCATCGGTATATAAGTTTGTTGCTTTGACACGAATGTAAATTTACTACTTAGACGGGATAATATAATATTATGAAAGAGAAGAAAAATATTATTACCTCTAAACCCATCGATGTATAAGCATGTTGCTTTAATTAACGTGAATATAAATGTACTCCTTATATAGATAATATATGTCTTATTGTTATTATCATATTGAAATTAGTATTGGATGGTAGAACTTTATATTTCGTGTGTTAGTTTGTTTCAATCTTAAATGTTAGGTAAATTGTTAGTAGAAAAATTTGACACTTTTCCATATCTTTTGAAGTTTTTTCATTTGCTATTTTTTGGATAGTTTTTTTTTTACTTTTTATTTATTTTTGTTTTGAGACGTTTCTTTTTTTTAAAAAAAAACTTTTTTGATTATTATTTTGAAAGTATTTTTGAGTATTTTCTTTTTAGATCAAGTTTATTTTGGAAGTTTTTGCCTATTTTTGACGGTTTTGAAACCTTTTTTTTGGGTTTATATTTCAGGACGTTCTTTTTAGTCATTATTTGAAAGTTTTTTTATTGATTTCATTTTTGATCAAGTCTATTTTAGCTGGAAAAAGATTCTTTGTATAGGAATTTAATCATAATAAGAAAATATTCTCCATTTAATTTTTATTATGTTTGTTATATTTAATATTATTAAAATAATAATATAATAATTTTAAAATTTGGTGAAAAAGAAAAGTATTTTAATGAAGGATAAAAAATTCAAAAATATTTCTAAAGGTCTTCATGCTTTTAATATAGTATAGATATAGATATAGATAGATAAGAATAAAATATATATAAAAGAACATTATTACAAATCGATAATTGATAAATTAAATAGAAATCTAAGTATTAATTTTATTGTAACACCCGGTAAAATTATCAAAATACCTTTAGAACAGAGACGCGCGTGTAACGCATCTTCCCAAGCTGGGATGGGAAATTCGAGACCGGATTTCCGATCAGCGCTAAAAATCGAGTCTAGAAATGGTCTCGACTCGATTTAGGAGCAACCGGATCGAAAATGACACAAAATTGACCAAAAACAGTAAGGGTGCGCGACAGGGCCGCGACGCGGACCTAAAACAGTGAGGGTACGCGACAGCTTCGCGATACGAACCTATCGCGGACCCACACTTTTATATTTTCTTAATTTTTCGACGTGATTGAATTTATGAAATTTAACAGGTGCGCGACAGGTCCGCGTCGCGGATCTGTTATCCCGACCTGTTCTACCAATGTTTAAAGTTTTAAATCTTTTGAGAGGCATTCCGGACTTTTCCTAGCCCCTCCAAAACTTGAAACACGACCCCTTTAGGTCGTTTTGATGTGTAAGTAGGGTCAAAAACCCTATTCTAGGTCTTTCTTCATAACACTTGAAAGTTAGGGGTTGAGAGAGAAGAAAGAAGAACGTCAGATTGGAGAATTCAAGGAGAATTCTTGATGGGTGATTTGAAGAGCTTCATTCCAGGTATGTAAGGCTAAACGAAAATATGAGATTGTCCTCTCATGTAAGATTTCAAGATGGATTCATGTCAAATTGATCATCTACCTTCATTCCAGGTATGTAAGGCTAAACAAAAATATGAGATTGTCCTCTCATGTGCCCTATAGATGGTCTTAGATGAGAGTTTGAAGGTTCTTGAATTTACATGCATGACTCTTGATTATTTTCTTGAAAAGTTTATGATTTTTACATGTATTTTCATATGTTGATGATTATTACTAACTTGTTTTCTTGAATTGAATGTTTTACATGAATTATTGCATAAACCTTACTTATTTGTCACGACCCAAAAATGGGCGTGATGGCACTCATCTTATCCCACCAAGACAAGTCAGCCTAAAATAGGAGTAAGAAGTCAGCTGGGATGGCAAACAACGACGTTTCATAATCTCCACAGAAAGCCTCAGAGAAGGAAAAGTAGAGAGTATCACGATAATCCGGGCTTGCAACCTACAAAATTATTGTAGCAAGGGGTGAGTACCAAACCCACGTTACTCAGCAAGTGAACTACTAAACACAAAATTAAGTAATATAGAATACAGGTACCCCTAACAATCCAACCAAACCCCCACAACTACAACCTGCATAAAATCAGTCTAGCCTACGGTTCACAATGCACATAACATATAGCTCAATAACCACACCAACTATTATATATCAACAACACAAGGGATCAAGTGCATCTATCACAAGTTTTACTGAAAGTACTCACACATTTATAAATGATAATGACGTGTAATCCAATGCAATGCAATATCAAGTATAATGATGCATATCTGATCTAGTGATACACACCCGTTGTCTCACAGTCCTAAACCCATGGGGGACATCTAGTCCATGCATCTGTCGCGACGTGTGACACAACCCTCGAATCATAGTATCCGTCGTGACATGTGACACGTCCCGCAAATATAGTATCTGTCGCGGCGTGTAACACGTCCCTCGAAATGGTACATCCTCTTTAAATCTTGTTCTTTTCAGTCCACATAATACTTGTCACCAAAGTCAATGCAATATGCATGTTTACGCAATAATGAGAAAATAACTAATTTAATACAATGCACAATTTACAACAACATAGTTTTGGTACCACATCAACACTACTCCAATACTTCAAATCATTCTCAACACCTCACATAAGGAAGCACAAGATTCTACATACTTAACAAATGTTAAGAAATTCACTTGCCTTAATAATTGAACACTCACTGTGAGGTTTGAGCCTTTCCTTGTCGAATAGAATCCAAGGCACCACAATCTAATCCAATAAGAATTCACAATTAAATTTTGAAACGAACAACACCTATGTTACTATATGACCTAACCTAGACCCGCAAATTATCCAATTAATTCTATAGCCAGTTTTTCTAAATTTAAAACTTAGGGTTAAGTCTTAATTCCTCCAAATAATATAAATTTGATGGGATTTATAATATATGATACATCTAATATCTAATTATCTATTACTATCATTAATTGTCAAAAGATATTAATATCTATTACTATCATTAATTGTCAAATAGTAGTCATTACTTTTATATGGCTTCTCTGGAAAGTTAAATAGACAACAATCATATTGTGGCCTTCTGCAAATTCAACACGTCACTGCCTATACCATTGACCTTCTTTACAATTCATTATAAGAATATAATTATAGGAATAAACAAACCATTAAACAATGAATTCTCTAGTTCTCAATTCCAATTTCCTCACTTTTCACCAATGCCTACAGTAGTAATGAACATTGTCATCTATTATATTAATTAGAATATTAAACAAACATATGCATATATTGTGTTGGGTCACTTTTTCCACTTATCCTCTTTCCTTGCTTTTCCAATTCTATCATGGTAGTAGTGCTATATTTATGCACATATCATGAGAAACATACCCAAACACAGAAGTGAAAAATTAGAGGGTAAATTCTTACTTGGAACACTTTGTTTGTTGATTAATGTTTGAGTACGCAGCTGGCCTTATCTTCCCTTCTCTTTACTTTTCTTAGTTAAGTATCAAAACTAATTAACCCCACTATTTAAATTTCCTATTTATCTATTTTTATATATATACTAAGTGGTCTAGGATATTTAACTAAATTAACATTTAACCCACTACTTATATTAATTATCTAGATTTGCCCATAAACTAAATAGTCATAGTTATTGAATAGTCCAAAATATCTATTTAAAATATTTTAAGATATATCTTGTAGGAAATCAAGAGCACTAATTCTCAAGATGACCTAATGGGTCATTACATTATCCCTCACTAAAAATCATGTTCGTCCTCGAACATAAGGTAGAAGAAAGTACCTGAAGCTTTGAAGAGATGGGAATATTTAGCACGCATGTCAGACTCTATCTCCCAATGTCAAACTCTATCTCCCAAGTCGCCTCTCTAATTGATGCTCCATAAACTCTAATGCGCGGACCCTCCTATCTGCACAACTTTTTTGTTGACTCTGGGCCGTCATTAATCTACCCTGAATCATACGGACCTGCTCCATAGCATCTCTCAGAAAGTCTGCATCTAATTAGTCCGTCTTAGCAGAATCAAACCAACTAATCGGAGACCTACACTGTCTATCATACAAAGCCTCGAATGGAGCCATCTGAATACTGGAGTGATAACTATTATTGTAGGCGAACTCTGCTAAGGGCAAGTGTTGGTCCCAACGGGTCCCAAAATCAATCACACATGCTCGTAGCATATCCTCCAACACTTGAATAGTTTGCTCAGACAGCCCATCTGTCTGAGGGTGAAAGGCTGAGCTCATATCCAGCTGAGTACCTAGACCATGTTGCAAGGCCCTCCAAAAATGTGAAGTGAAGAGTGAACCCCGATCAGAAATGATAGAAAGGGGCACACCATACAATCTAACTATCTGACTGATGTAAACCTCAGCTAACTTCTCTGTTGTATCCTTAACCTTGATCGAAATGAAAAGGGAAAACTTAGTCAATCGATCCATGACTGCCCAGATAGAGTCATAACCGCCCTCAGTAGTAGACAAACCCACCACAAAATCCATAGTGATTCGGTCCCACTTCTATGTAGGAATCTGCATCCTCCGAAACTCACCTCTAGGCCGCTGGTGCTATCACTTAACCTGCTGATAAGTTAAATACTTAGCTACAAACTTTGAAGTATCCTTCTTCATACCACACCACCAATAGTGTTAACTCAGGTCATAATACATCTTCGCTGTTCCTAGATGAATGGAATAACAAGTACAGTGAGCCTTCTCCAGAATCAATTTAATCAAATCACCTACCTTAGGCACACAAACTCGACCTCCAATCCTTAAAACACTTCATCCACCTACGCTGCCTCAAGTTTAGATCCCTTTGACTGAATATATACTGAAGGTTTCTGTGATCAGTGTAAACCTCATAATGTACACCATATAAGTAATGACGCTACAACATAAGAACAAAAACCATAATTGCCAGCTCTAAGTCATGGGTGGGATAATTCTTCTCATGAACCTTCAATTGTCTAGAAGCATAGGCAATCACTTTACCCCTTTGCATCAATACACCACCTAACCCCACTCCTGACGCATCACAATATACTTTAAAGTCTACACCTGTCTGAGGTAATGTCAAAATGGGAGCCGAAGTCAACAAAGACTTGAGCTTTTGGAAGCTTGCCTCACACTCATCAGACCAATGGAAGGCTATATTCTTTTGAGTCAACTTGGTCAATGGGGCTGCAATGGAAGAAAACCCCTGAATAAACTGTCGATAGTACCCAGCTAACCTCATAAAATTGTGAATCTCGGTAGCTGAAGTAGGCCTTGTCCACCCTCTAACTGCTTTCACCTTAGCCGGATCCACTCTAATCCCCTCCTTGGACACCACATGCCCTAAGAATGCTATGAAATCAAGCCAGAACTCATACTTGGAGAATTTTGCATATAACTTTTCCTCTCTCAATCTCTGTAGTACTATCCTTAAGTGACGAATATGATTAGCCTCAGTTTTGGAGTATACTAAGATGTCATCAATGAATATTATCACAAAAGAATCCAAGTATGGACGAAATACCTTGTTCATCAGCTCCATGAATGCTGCAGGGGCATTAGTCAACCCAAAAGACATCACCATAAACTCATTGTGGCCATAATGAGTTCGAAAAGTTATTTTAGGGATATCTGATGCTAACTAATCCTCAAGTCAATGTTAGATAACCAGGCTGCTCACTGAAGCTGATCAAACAAGTCATCAATACGAGAAAGAGGATATTTGTTCTTGACAGTCCCTTTGTTCAGCTGCCTATAATCAGTACACATCGTCATGGACCCATCTTTCTTTTTCACATACAAGACTGAATACGAGAAAGAGGATATTTGTTCTTGACAGTCACTTTGTTCAGCTGCCTATAATCAATACACATCCTCATGGACCCATCTTTCTTTTTCACAAATAAGCCTGGGGCACCCCAAGGTGACACACTTGGACGAATAAACCCTTTGCTTAACAAATCTTGAAGTTGCTCCTTTAATTTCTTCAACTCAGTTGGAGTCATTCTGTATGGAGGGATGGAGATGGGCTTTGTGCCTGGCTCTGGATCAATATGAAATTCAATATCCCTATCGGGAGGAACACCTGGAAGGTCAGTAGGAAACATATTGACAAACTCTTGAACCATCGGAATTGACTCTATAGAAGGTGGATCAACGTTAGTATCCTGAATGAAAGCCAAGTAAGACAAACACCCCCTATCAATCAATTTCTGAGCATGTATGTAAGATATGTCTTTGCTTGGGTAAGACCTACTATCACCTTTCTACTCAATTTTTGGTATCTCGGGCATGGCTAGGGTTACCGTTTTTGTATAATAATCAAGAATAGCATGATATGGGGAAAGCTAATCTATCCCTAAGATAATATCAAAATTTACCATTTCCAAAATAATCATATCTACCTAAGTATCATACCCAGACAAAGAAATAAGACAGGATTGATACACTCGATCCACCACTAAAGGCTCACCTACTAGTGTAGAAACATGAATGGGTATAGGCATATGATCATATAGCAAGTTGAATCTAGGTGAAAAGTAGGATGACATATAGGAGTAGGTAGATCCAGGATCAAACAATACAGATGCAGATCGATGACAAACTGTGATAATACCTGTGATGACTGCATTAGAAGCCTTTGCCTTTGGCCTCCTTGGAAATGCATAGCAATGTGGTCCCCTACTATTGCCCGTCTTAGCAATGTCTCTACCCCCACTCTGTGGGACTATGGAACCACTCGCTCCTCTATCTGGAATGCGGCTATCTTTATCTGTCTGAGCTCTGCCTCGCCCTCTGTATGGTGGTGGTGCCGGTGGTCTAGTTTGAATTGAAGATCTGGGATGGGGCCCACTTCATCGCCTCGATAAGGGATACTGTCGTATCAAGTGATTATGATCTCCACAACCATAACAAAACCTTTGACTTTGGGACTGATGTGTTGATCCTGATGAACTACCATAGCTGTCTCTGCCTGTATACCCACGGTGTGTCTGACTACCCTCAGAAGTGGGTCATGATGCATGAACTGGTCCTTGACGCTGGGATGAGCCACCCCCTCTATAGAACCCTCTACCTCCGGGTGAGGTACCAGAAAACTGATCGGATGCACGGGTCCTCTTAGGGTCTCCAAACTCTTTTCCCTCCATCAGCTCTACCTCCTTTGCAGTACTCACAATAGACTGGAAAGAGGCCCCATCTCTAGATACTCTAAACACTACTTGTCGAATAGAATATGTCAATCCTCTTACAAACCTATGAAACTTTCTTTGTCTCGTTTGGGATAATGGTTGTAGCATGTCTAGATAATTGACAAAAATGGGTTTCATACTCGGTGACTGATAAGCCCTCCTGCCTCAGACTCTCAAATCTCAATTGACTCTCCTCGCTTACACTCTAAGGGACAAATCTATTATAAAAAGCACCAGAGAACATCTCCCAAGACACTGTGGGAGATCCCACAGGCAAAGATCCTGAATATATCCTCCACCATTCTCTGGCTAGTCCACGAAGCTGAAGAGTAACATATTCATCCCCTTGGCCCACGAAGTTGAAGAGTAACATATCAAACCCCGTGTGACTTGGCTAAGCCAATAGTATCCAACAGCTCCTTACAAGTAGTCAGAAACTCATGGGCATCCTCTGTCCTTTCACCCTGAAATTGAGGTGGGTTCATCTTCCTAAACATGTCATAGCAGTGTTGCTCATTCTCAGTCAATGTAGCTAATGGTGCACCCCGAACTTCAATAGCTGGTGCAGGGTCAGTCTCAACTCTAGTACCCACTGGTGGCTGCTCCATCGGATTATGGACCAGTGGAGCATGATGTTGATGTGGGTTCTGAGCTCCTCTTCCGGTTTGAGAACTGCTTGGCGTGCCTGTCGTATTACCGCTCGGGGTAAAACTCTCAAGTACATTCAGTACCCTCAATAAGGTATCCTGCAGCAAAGGTGAGGCTACATGCTCTGAAGGAACCTGGTTCTATCTAAGCTCTATCTGTAGGCTCTAGAGGAGCCCATCCAGTCTGCCCTCTAGCTCGTGCTGCTTCTCGGGCATGGCCTTTCATCGATTCCATTCTACGAGCACGTCTTCTAGTTCGGGCTCTTCCCCTATCTCTATCTGGGGCCTCGACAACTGCCTTAGGAGCTGTCTCATCTCTACCACCAGAAACCGTAGCTCTAGTCCTTGCCATCTATCAAAAGAACATGGGTATAATTCAGTAGCAACGAACATAACCATGCACGATAAGAGAGAATAAATAAAGAGAAAGTTTCCTAACAGTCTTTATAGCCTCTCAAAGATAAGTACAAACGTTTCCATACCAATCCTTGAGACTCTAGTTAGATTCAGCTTGTATGTACGTGAGACCTATGAACCTTGGCTCTGATACCAACTGTCATGACCCAAAAATGGGCGTGATGGCACTCGTCTTATTCCACCAAGGTAAGTCAGTCTACAGCCCAACTATAGCATTGAGAATGTGAAATTATAATAAAAATGAAAGTTTAATTTTGGATAATAAGTCAACTTAATTGAGAATCTCCAAAACCTGGTTGTCACGTGTACAAGTTTCTAATGTATTATAATCGATTTTCAAGGAAACACAAGTGTCAAGTGATCTTATCTTCATAGAATAGAATAAAGCGCTACATAAATAGGGGTAAGAGAGTCAGCTGGGATGGCTAACAGCTACCTCTCATAACTCTCCACAGGAAGCTCTCGGCATGATTTAGGTAGAGAGTATCTCGATTGTCCGGGCTCGGAACCTACACAATTGTTGTAGCAAGGGGTGAGTACCAAAACCCACATGGTATTCAGCAAGTGAACATACTAAACACAAAGTTAAGTTCTATAGAATACTGGTACCTCCTTTCATTCCAACCATACCTCTATAACTACAACCTGCATAGAAATTCAACCAGTCCAGAAAGATCTAATAGAAGTAGAAGTCAGTTCTTAGTATACCATAATTCCATATCACAAGTCTCAACATATCACTTGCATGTGATCACGTAGTTAATCACTGGCAAGCACCTCATGCTGTTTATAATATGCAATGATGAGGTGTAATGCAATGCAATGTCAAGTATAATGATGCATGTCTGACCTAGTGATACACACCTGTTGTCTCTCAGTCTGGGACCCATGGGGGACTTTTAGTCCATGCATCTATCACGGCGTGCGACACGACCCTCAAATCATAGTATCCGTCGCGGCGTGTAGTCCTAAACCCATGGGGGATATCTAGTCTATACATCTATCGCGGCATATGACATGACCCTCGAGTTATAGTATCCATCGCGGCGTGTGACACGTCCCGCGAATATAGTATCTGTCGCGGCATGCGATACGTCCCTCGAAATGGTACATCCTCTTTAAATCTTACTCCTTTCAGTCTATATAATACTTGTCACTAAAGTCAATGCAATAGACATGTTTACACAATAATGAGAAAATAACTAATTTAATACAATGCACAATTCACAACAACATAGTTTTGGTACCACATCAATACTACTCCAATACTTCAAAATCATTCTTAACACCCCAATACAATGCACAATTCACAACAACATAGTTTTGGTACCACATCAATACTACTCCAATACTTCAAATCATTCTCAACACCTCACACAAGGAAGCACAAGATTCTACATACTTAACAAAGGTTAAGAACTTCACCTGTCTTAATAATTGAACATTCACTGCGGGGCTTGAGCCTTCCCCTTTCGAATAGAATCCAAAGTACCACGATCTAATCCAATAAGAATTCACAATTAAATTTTAAAACAAACAACACCCATGTTACTATACGACCTAACCTAGACCCAAAAATTATCCAATTAATTCTATATAATATGTGTACATTTATATATAATGTGTGTATATACGTGAAGAAGAAGACGTTGCACAATGCAGCGCCTCAATCTTCAAATAGTAGTCATTACTTCTATATGACTTCTTTGGAAAGTTAAATAGTCAACAATCATATTGTGGCCTTCTGCAAATTCATCACGTCACTGCCTATACGATTGACCTTCTTTACAATTCATTATAGGGACCTTCTTTACAATTCATTATAGGAATATAATTATAGGAATAAACAAATCATTAAACAATGAATTCTCTAGCTCCCAATTCCAATTTCCTCACTTTCCACTAATGCATACAGTAGTAATTAACATTGTCACCTATTATATTAATTAGAATATTAAACAAACATATGCATATATTGTGTTGGGTCACTTTTCCCACTTATCCTCTTTCCTTGCTTTTCCAATTCTATCATGGTAATAGTGCTATATTTATACATATATCATGAGAAACATACCCAAACACAGAAATGAAAAATTAGAGGGTAAATTCTTACTTGGAACACGTTATTCGTTGATCAATGTTTCAGCACGCAGCCGACACTATCTTCCCTTCTCTTTACTTTTCTTAGTTAAGTATCAAAACTAATCAGCCCCACTATTTAAATTTAATATATATACTAAGTGATCTAGGATATTGAATAAAAATAGCCATAGTTATTGAATAGTCCAAAATACCCATTTAAAATATTTCAAGATAAATCTTGTAGAAAATCAAGAGCACTAATTCTCAAAATGACCTAACGGGTCATTACATTATTATTTCTTAAAGATTTTATGAAAGAAGATAGAGATTGAGTCTAGAGCCTTGATTGAGAATGTTGATAGAGATTGTGATTGTGATGTGAGAATGATGATGAGTTGATAGAACTTGAT
>DF358943.1:27923-65495 GCA_000787875.1 Solanum virginianum | reverse complement strand
ATATATATATATATATATATATATATATATATATATATATATATATATATATATATATATATATATATATATATATACAAGAATTTGATTAAAAATAATTATTTAATCAAATAACAATCAGAATGGAATATAGGAAAGATTAAAATTAGGTGTTAACACTTCGTTATACTACAGTAAACGTACCTTTAAATTACTCTCGTTTAAATTAATAGCAAAAGGCATGTGTTACTTCCATATAGTGTAGTTTATAGGCTATCAACTAAAAGAGGCAAAAAAGAAGATGAACGTTAAAAGAACATAAGAAGTTGGTGTTTGAATCATAAATAAAATAGGCAATATTAGATATGTTTGGAACAGAAATTCAAATTTTAACCTTATATTAATGTTTAATATCACTTGCAACCTCAATTGTATAATTATAATGTCATTAAGAAAATCGATATGAAAACTCTAACAAACTAAATTTGATAAGATGAAAACGCCAAATTACAAACATATTGAAGAAGGGGTTGGATCAAATTCATAAAACACAATAAAAGCATTTGATATCCATATCATAATTCATAAGCAATGTAAAAAAGAAGAGGTAGAATTATATGATAAAATAATATAACACTCTAATACTTATGGTCGATGAATCATATACTACAAAAGTAAACATCCAAAGATAAAGAAAATATATTTATACACTAGGAGTCCTACGCTATATAATTTACTATTTATTTAGAATCCTAATTATGAAATACAACGAAAAAAGAAAGAAGTAAAAATTCAATTATAAAGAAAATATTATTTACACAATTATATTCCATGTAATGTAGAATTGTGAGTTTATGTAGAATTATTATTATGGTTGGCGTAGATTGGCCCAATAAAAGAATATTATTTTAGTTTAAGTTGATTTATTTATTATTCCGAATATCACGTTTATATAGGAAAATTTAACCATTACCCATAGGAAAGAGTATTTACTGAATTTGAGTTGACTTCAAAGTCTTAAATTGTTAAAGAAAAATAATTAAACAATATAATAAATGATATATTATATTAAAATAATAATATAGTAATTAAAAAAAATCGTGAAAAGATAATTTTATCTAAAGATGAGTCTTTTAATGAAGAGATAAAAGTTCAATCAATATTATTAAGGGTCATCACACTTTTAATATAGTATGAATTTATTTATTGGAAAAAAGGCTCAAATATGGCATCAAACTTTAACAAATGGTTCATTTATGTTATCCATTAAAAGTTTGGCTCAAATATGTCATTGCTGTTAAGGAAAAGACTCATCCATACCATTACTTTTTAACTGTGATTTGCAAAACCACATTTTACTCATGACATGTTTAATTTGGCCACGCCATTTTTTTAAAAAAAAAAAACTGCAACGACCTATTTCATATATAAATAATTTATTTCGTAACATTTTAATAGATATTTTGGACTATTTAATAATTTTCATTATTAGTTAAGGAATAATTTTAGATAATTAATTTAATTGATAGATTAAAATAATAATTTAATTAATATCTTATACTGTTTATCTCATACTTATTAGAAATAGGTTAGTAAAATTTATCGCATATAAAAATAAATAAAACTAAGGAAAAAGAAGAAGGAGGAGTAAAAAGGGGCTGAATGCCCCCGATTATTAAAAATAAAAAGAAGAAGGGCAAAACCCTACCGCATGACCTTAGGGGCGTCGGAAACAGTCAAATTTTTCCAGGTAAAATTTACTTCATTATTAGTTTAGTAGTACAATAGTTTGCTGGGATTAATAGTATATAGTTAGTATTGTTCGTGGAGTCTTCAAATTGAAAGAAAACTTCATTATAGTTGTCAAGTTATGATTGGAAGCTAGTGGACCCATTATTGAATGTGAGTGAGCCCTCTAGTGTGTGTATATATATATGAATTGAAGCGTTGCAGTTTGTAGCAATTTGCTATTTTGTGCTTGTACGTTTCAATTTCATTTTTCAATTCTTGACATTGTTATTAATTATCACATAGGTAATTAAATATTATATGTAGTATGTTATCTAAATATCATTGGAGTTATATTAGTTGGAGGAATTAAGATTTAACTTCTAGACTTGAAATTTAGGAATTTGATTATAGATTTAGGTGAGTTTTTAAGTTTGGACTAAACATATAGCAATATGGGTGTCGTTGAATTCATATTCTCATAGAGATTTTATATTTGATAGATTTGAAACGTTCGAAAGTATTGGAGAAAGGGAAAGCACCAGTGGACTAGCTAACTTGATTTCGGTTCTTCTGTTGAGGTATGCTATGATTTGTTCTATCTAATAAAGAGACTCTTAATAGCGATTGATAATCATTGAGTAAAGCTGTGATATTTGCTATGTACTTAATTGTATGGTTCGGTTGATTAATATATTGTTGTGATTGGTCTGCAAGCCTAAGACCATGAAACCCATAATCTTGAACTTGATATCTCAAAGTGATGCCTTGAATAAAGAAGACTTGGTGAGACATTGGTAATGAAGTGAGAAGTAATGATAAAGAATAATGAATTATATATATTGGATCGGGTGTTACGTTCCAACACACATATTGATATTGTTATCTGATTACGTACTTGTTTTATGATGTTGTCATTTGTACTTGTCTCTTGTTGTTACCACATGTTAAGTGTTATAGTTGATTCATGCTATTATTTTATGCGTATTGATTTCTATTTGGAGTCGGTCGATGATACCTACTCAGTACATATGGCTCGTACTGACTCCTACTTCTATTTTTCTTTATTTTGCTTTTGTGGAGTGCAGTGAGTGTTCCATTAACTTCGACTCGCCTTCAGCTCTAGACGATCATCAATATATTAGATTTCAGGGTGAGCTAACCTTCTAGCTCGTGTTGGATTCTATCAATTATGGCATGATGTCCTTTGTTTTCAGACATAAACTATTTTATTTATCTATTTTGATGCTGCTACTCTTAGACTTAGTATTTGAAATTAGATGTCCTTGATGTGATAACTTTCAGGTTTTGGGAAATATTATATAATAGAAGTTGCAAGTTTTGTTATTCTTGCTTTATAAGTTGAGCTTCTAGTTATTTTCTTATTTCTTAAGTTGAACTACTAATATATGTTTGGAATTGTATCGTTGATTCGCCCACTTAGAAGGTTAGGTGTGGGTGCCATTTATGACTCATTTTGGACCGTGACAAAAACAAATTCTAAATAAAATTTAAGAAAAAAATTCTTAATTTTGTGAATTTTTTTCTTAATTTTATTTAGAATATGTTTCTAAATATATTCTTAATTTCGTGAATTTTTTTCTTACTTAGAATTTATTTCTAAATAAAATCTAAATTTCTTTTAAAAAAACTCTTAATATTGGGGATTTTTTTCTTAATTTTATTTAGAATTTATTTTTTAAAAGACGTGGCCGAATTAAAACATGCCATGTGTAAAAGGTGATTTTGCAAAATCACCTTTTACACATGACATGTTTTAATTCGGCTACATCATTTGAAAAAAATAATTTCTAAATAAAATTAAGAAAAAAATTCTTAATTTTGTGGATTTTTTCTTATTTTATTGAGAATTTATTTTTAAATAAATTCTTAATTTTGTGAATTTTTTTCTTATTTAGATTTTTTTTCTAAATGAAATTTAAAAAAAAAAATCTTAATTTTATGAATTTTTCTTAATTTTATTTAGAATTTGTTTCTAAATAAATTCTTAATTTTGTGGATTTTTTTCTAAATAAATTCTAAATTAAATTTAAAAACAAATTCTTAATTTTGTGAATTTTTTTCTTAATTTTATTTAGAATTTATTTTTTTTTAAATGACGACGTAGCCAAATTAAAACATGTCATGAGTAAAAGGTGATTTTTGCAAAACCACCGTTGAAAAATAATGACATAGATAAGTCTTTTCCTTAACAACAATGACATATTCGAGACAAACTTTTAATAAATAACATAAATGAACATTTTGTTAAAGTTTAATGACATATTTGAGTCTTTTTCCTTATTTATTTAATAATTTTACTTTATCATTTACCCTATCTTTTCATGGAATCCACCACGTACCTTTCAATTTCTTGTGAATTTATCATTCAAATTATGGATGTATGACATTATGTAACGACGAAGAACAATAATATCTATCCAAACATTGTAGTCACTGGAACAATACGGTATAATACAATACAATACAATACAACACAACACATACAATACATTATGAAACAATACATAACAACCATCCAAAGTGTAAATGTACTACAATTTTTTCATAATCTCCTTCTCTGTGCTACAATGTAATATAAATTAGGGCATTTTATACAAATCCCATTTTTTTGGAGCTAATTCCAACTAATATTAACTTTTTCCAAAATTACCAAAAATTCTTTTTTTTTATACAAGAAACGAAACCAGTGATATATGTCGAAAAGGTAGGAGCATTAAGGGATTTTAACTATGATACATGGAGAAGTAGGGATTGTAATTTGTATCAATAAGTGTTGAAGTTTTGTATCATTTAAGAAATTTTTATAATTTTTTAAAAAGAATTGGAATTATATAAAATTATGTAAATATAAGTTATGTATTTTTGTAATTTTTTTCTAAATTAATTAATTGCCTAGTGGTCCACACTGCTGGACTGGGTAATTTACTTTGTGGTCTCTTTAACCACCATAATTAACTCTAGAGCTAACTTAGGGACCAATTAAAAAAAGTAGAATAAGAAATAATAAGCGACAAACCCTAAATACAGAACTACCTAACTAACATAATCAATTCTTGAGTCCAATTAGTAATAACTCCCCTAGATGAAAAACTTGCTTGTCAAATAGGTTGACATTCTGTATCGTTCTGTCAAAGACTTCTTCCTTCTGAGGCCTCTATTGACTTGCCACAGGGATTAATAAGTAGTAAATGATAGAATAATTTTACTAAAGTATCCTTTGAATATAATAAATACTATGTCTTGAAAAATATAATGGAAAAATAACTATAATTAATGATAAGAATAAATTAGGAACTAAGTGTAAAATTATCTATTAATTTTATAAAATGAACAAGTATTACTGGACTTTCCAAAATAATATAAAGGCCAAGTAAAGATGGATAGAGAGAGTAGGTTTCAAGACAATTGTCACTTTGTATGTTTTGAATTTTATCAATCAATTAATAAAGTAAAAAAGAGTCATTTAGTCATAGCATTTCTTAATTTGTTTTCATAAATTTTGTATGATTCAATTAAATAATTTTATTTACTATACACAATCATATGTTGAAAATTAAATTTATACTTTTGTAATCACTATAATAATTCCATAATATTACATTGTAATTATATTATTTTAATAGATAGTATATTGTGAGTATATTTGATATACATTATAAATATATAATACAACTATCTTATTATTATAGATATATAGTATATTGTGAGAATATTATGTTAGTAGATTATTATGCTACATATTATATGGTGAGTATATTTGATATACATTGTAAAATGTAAATATATAATATAACTATATTATTATAGTAGATAGTATATCGTAAAAATATAATGTAAGTATATTATTATATAGATAGTATATGGTGACTATATTTGATATACATTATAAATATATATAATATAGTGTAATTACATTATTATATTAATAGTAAGTATATGATAGTATACATTGTAAGTTTATGAAGTATGTTATTATAATAGATAGTATATTATGAATATATTTGATATACCTGGTAAGTATGTTATTCTAATAGATAGTATATGGTGAGTATATTGTAAGAATACATTGTAAGTATATAATGTAAGTATGTAATTATATTATTGTAATAGATAGTATATGGTATTGTAAGTATATTTAATAGGGAAAATTACATGGTATAACAAATAGTGATATGTATTTAGAGTGTTTAGCTATAGTTTAAAATATTTATCTTATATGGATTTCTTTCTTCTCTATTCTTCCTTTTTAAAGTTGTATTTATATAAGTGTATTAACAGTAAGGAGCAAAATTTAATAAGAGAAAAAACAACATTTAAAATCTTATAAAAGAGAAAAAAGTCAATAATATTGCTTTTAGTAGCAATCTAGCAAGAACCAGAGAAAACGATATATTTTTGTATTCGTTTTTTCCAATTATTTTTTGATATAGTTGAATTTTGGAATACTTTAGTGTGTTGTATCAATTCATAATTATAATTGTGTGATATACTTGTATTCAATTATCAACACTAGTTTTGAATTCTGTATTAGTGAATATATATATATATATATATATATTATTTTTTGATATAGTTGAATTTTGGAATACTTTAGTGTGTTGTATCAATTCATAATTATAATTGTGTGATATACTTGTATTCAATTATCAACACTAGTTTTGAATTCTGTATTAGTGAATATATATATATATATGGATATTTTTTATATATGAAAACAATTGAGTGAAGCAAATAAGTATATACTGTATACATCTTTAATAATAGTTGTGTTCAATGTATTTAATCAATATATGTATATACATTGAGGTTGTATTCATAAGGTATAATAATTGTATTTGTTGTATGTTTATTCACTTTATTTGTGTTATATATATTCTTTTAGTTTTTTCATTTGAGTAGGACTAAAACGGAACACTTGGAGTGCAAATTTAGTGTTGAAAGGGATGAAGCAAACTGTGATGTAAGGCTTGCCGCTCAACCCATCCCCACGAGGGAAAGCTTTAAGTATTTAGGGTCCATCATTCAGAACAATGGTGATATCGACGATGATGTCACACACCGTATTGGGGCGACATGGATCAAATGGAGACTGGCTTCTGGAGTTTTATGTGATAAGAAGATACCACTTAAACTCAAAGGTGAGTTTTACAGATTGGCGGTTAGACCATCTTTGCTGTATGGGATGGAGTATTGGCTTATCAAAAATGCACATGTCCAGAAGATGCACGTTGCAGAGATGAGGGGATATGACGAGACTTAATCTCACGGAGGACATGACCCTAGATAGGAAAAAGTGAAGGTCGCAAATTAGGATAGTAGGATAATTGGTTAGTAGGGTTAGGCAGTCAGAGGGCCTATAGGGCTGAGTAGCAGTGCTTTCTTTCTAGCACGTAATTGTCAGTATTTGTTGTTTATGTGTTAATTATATTATACCTTTGTATTGTCATGTGCTTTCTTTTACTTTTACTTCTTACTTTTACTTTTGATCATATCTGGTCTGTTCTGCGTATGGATTTTAAGATGAGAGTTCCCAGGAAACAGCCTCTCTACTTCGGTAGTGGTAAGGTCTGCGTACATTCTACCCTCCCCAGACCCCACTTGTGGGATTTCACTGGGTATGTTGTTGTTGTTGTTGTAAATAGTTATATCAATTTGTAAATACTTGTATCAATTCTGACGAAAAATAATGGAGAAAATTGAAGAACTGAGTAAATTGTATCTCAATTTTTTATACTATTTTTAAATGGTAGTTTAATAATTGAAATTTTCAACTTTAGTGCACGTAATTTAAGGGATTACCGTTTAAAAATAGAAAATACTTTATTCAGAGCACTAGATTTGTTGTATAACAATATATATCAAAATAAAAATAACGTACGTATTATACAATGAATGTAGCTAGATAGCCACCTAAATTATAGTCACATACGATAATTAATATAATTATAATTATTGAACAACATTAACCCTTAAACTATAGTCATTTCTGTGAGTTTCTCTATTTAATACTAGATGATTTAAGGCCCGTAAATGGGCCCAATATTTCCTATTATTTTGCCTATTAAAAAAAATATTTTAATATATTATATTGTAATTTAACCTATATTTTGTTGACATTAATTATTGAAACAATCATTTTTATATTGTGAAACTTTTATGATTTATCTTTTAATTTTTTTTACCACTACATAATGACATAAATTTTTTAGGAATCGAAGTTAATCTATCCATTAGATTGAATTGAATTATATTATAACCATAATTGCCACGCGCAACGACCACAACCCAGTGTGCGGTTGCTATTTCAAACATTAATATTTTAAATTTATAATCAAGAAAAGCAAACATGAAATTCGGCATATAATGTATCTTAATTAATAACAAAAGATTATTTCCATACATAATATTTATTTGTTCTTTTTTCATGTAGAATAATATATACACTTCTAAAAAATATGAAATTACCTATTGACTTCATCATTACTCTTTTACTAATTGTTAGTAGCTAATATAAATTCATATAAAGGTTAAAATAATGAATTATATTTTAAAATAATAAAATTCATATTGTAGTAGTTATTTTTAGTAAGCATAATGAGTAGAAAAAATATTAAGATTTAAATTAAAGTAATAGAAAATTATAGTAATTAGATTAGACATCACAATAATTCGTAAAAGAAAGAAAATAAAGTAAAGTAATAATAAAATAAGTTAATAGTTAAGTAAGATTTTCTTATCGTTTAGATATGCATTTAATAAAGTGTGTCAAGTTTAATGGACTTTTTAGCTATTAAGTCATAACAAAATAAAGCAATTGAATTTTTGAAATTACTTATAAAAAAAATGAAAAAAACTTCTTAACCTTTTAGAGAAATAATTGAACCCGCATATTAAGATATACATTTAATCTAGGGAAAAGGGTAAAAAATGTTCATGTACTATCAAAAAAGATCAAAAATGTCTTCCGTTCATACTTTGGGTTATTTATGCCCTTGTAGTTAGTATAATGAGCCAAAAATGCCCTGAATCCAACGGCACTAACGGAGAAGGATCAATTTGACGTCAAAACTCTTCAACATTCTGTCGGTGCTCTTGGCCTGCTTCCCAATCAACTTTATTTACAATTTGTAATCTCCTTTTTTTCAAGGATAATAGCACTTTTAATTTAATCCCTCGGTTATTAATAAAATTTAATTTTAATAACTATAATATATATTTTAATAATTAGTTAAAATATATGATTGAGTTAATATGTTATATTGATAAAATATCTCTACATATTATTTTTATTTTTCCTAAAATAAATATTTATTTTAAAATCACATTGATAACATGCACAAGAAGATATAAGAGGATAAAATAGACGTATTCAATGAAAGTGTTAAATAATTTAATGTTCTTGAAAGTTAACTGTAATGAACATTAATGTGGTGGAATTTAAAATTACTTGTCCTTTTTTCTTTTGATTAATGTAAAAGGAAATGGGGAGATTTAATTTAAATTTATTTTTTTAATGAAAAAAATACTTTAATCATGTCTTATTTTTGTAAATAGCCAAAAAATTTGTTAGCATTGGTGTTGCCCATTCGTTTAGCAGGAAGGTTATTGGGAAGTGGCCAAGAGCACCTACAAAATGTTGAAGAGTTTTGACGTCAAATTGAACCTTCTCCGTCAGTACCATTAGATTGAAGGCATTTTTGGCCCATTATTTAACTATAAGAGCATAAATGACCCAAAGTATGAACGGAGAATATTTTTTTATCCTTTCTGATAGTTTTTTTTTTTTTAATCTTTTTCCCTTTAATCTATGTTTTTTACTTTTTCATTATATGACATTTGAAATTTTCTGAAAATTGGATTGATTTTTCTGAAAATATCATACACACTTTGCATAATGTAATAACTACTTTAAACTTCTTTTTAATTAATTTAAAAAAAATGTTCTTCATTGTCCTAGTTATAGCTTTCTATATAATAAATATAATGGAAATAATAATTAAAAAAAATTCTAGAAGAGTTAATATATGAAATTATGTAGGATATTTAACTATGGAGATAGAATTATATAACATTTTAATAAATTAAGATAAAATGAAAGATATGTCCTTAATTCTTTATTCTTCATCTTTCTATTGAAAGATGCTTCTAGATTTTTTTATTTTTATTTTTTTGCTTATCTTTCTTAGTAAATTTTTGTTAGCATGTGTATTTTTTTAATCATTGATCATCATTGATTTTATATTTCTATAGAATATAATAGAAAGATGTTTCTAGAAATATATATTTTTTGATATATTTCTTGATAGATTTTTATTAGTGTGATTACCCTTGATCGTCCTACCTTTCACATTTTTTATATAATAGAAATTTCTATAGAATATAGTAGAAAGATGTTTCTATTTTTTTAAAAATATATTTCTTGATAGATTTTTATTAGGGTGAAATTACATTTTTACCTTGATCGTTCTACCTTTCACATTTCTATATAATAGAAAAAATAATGTAAGTATATTATCATAATAGATAGTATATGATGATCATATTGATATACATTGCAAGTATATCATTATAATAGATAGTATATTGTAACTTGTAAGTACATTTGCACTTTGGTATACATTGTAGGTATATATATAATGTACGTATATTATTATTTCAAGTATATATAAATAATATAATGCAAGTATTTTATTATTATAAATAGTTATAATTACAATGGATAACGATACACTATATTGATGATTGACTAAAATGTTCGAATATATAAAGAAAAAATCACCCCACATATGTATTTACGAGTATATATTACAACCATTAAATCTACTATTGAATAATTACTATTAATAAAGTGTTTATTACAAGTTATAACAGTTCTATTGTAATTTAAATAATATTTAAAATTTAATTTTTAAGTATAAAATAATAATATAATAATTATGAAAGAGACAAATGATGACTTTTTTTTTTTTTTTGTATTAATCCATTGCTAGAGTGTAGAGATTGTATTGTCATCTCTAGGCTTCTCTAAATTCCCACGCCTCCAAAATCTTTCAAATTATTTTTCTTTTTTCGATTCTTCCATCTTCCTTCTACATAATTTGAATTATTTTTCTCTTTCCAACTCTTCCATCTTTCATCTTCCATCTTCCCTCATTTATCTCTCCTTCATTCTCCTCAATTAACAATAGAACGCCATGAATAAGAATCAAAAAGCTATATCCATGCATTTCAAACTAGCATGCTCCTGACATTTCCAAGTATCAAAGGCCAAGATCAAGAAAATCAGTTGCAAGATAGATGACATGTTATGATATCCTGATATCTTTCGTCTTTTGTATTTTGGTTTAATTGTTGGATAATTTATTTTATATTTTTGTCGCTATTTAACTTCAATTTTGTTACTCTTACTATTAACTATTAAACTGAGCAATTTTGGCTTAAAAGTTGGATAATTTAGTACATTTCAAAGTTGTATATCTTTTTACATTGTGCCATTTCATATTCAATATTTTTAAATTTAAAATGAGATTGATATAATCTTTCAATGAATATTATATACCATATATCCTGGTACTATTGATGTGAAATTGGTGCGAGATTTGGTAGATAATGATTGATGTGAATTTGGTATATATATGTTGTATCTACTATTTTGGACTTAAAATTTAATTGTGTTTAGTACTTATTCAGAACTGGTATGAAATTGGTATAAATAAGGTATAAATTTGAATTTTTTTATGCTTGACACGAACTTTACATAATTTAAAAGTTTTACTAGTGAATTTAATTGGTACCCAATTATTGCTTTCGAGTACACACTAGTTTAGTGAATACCAAATTTTATACATATATTAGACATATAACATACCAAACACATATACTCGTAAACTATTTGAATTCATTTAAAATTGTATTCTAGTGTACATACCAAAATTTATACATATAATGAATTGAATGAATTTATAATTTAGGCTTCAAAAATTTGAATCTTATTCATTGAAAAATTGACCATATACTACATTTATACCTAAAAAAATTACTAAATGAATATATCTATATACCATATTTATACCTAGAAAATACTAAACGAATATAATTAACTTGAGTATTATTGAATATAACACTTACTATTACTGAATATCGACAATACTATTTTATACTTAAATGCATTTTATACAAACTGAATCAAAATTTTATACAATTATCATACTAAATTTACGACATTATAACTGGCCACAAAATGCATGCACATTATCGAATATTTACATTTATTAAGACCAGAATTCAAAATACATACAATTTTTATATGCAAGTTTACTATCAATTATTAATTGAAAATCTATTTTTCTTATCAGATGCATACAAAATATAGACCAATAAAAACAATATTTAAAGAATAAGATGGATATTTTGAGTTTTGATCTCCTTAATTAATGCCATTTACAAATTAAATTTCCTTTTAAATTCTTTTTTGTTTTACTTTTTTCTTTTTATTATACGTGAAAATGGTATACACTGTTATTATTTTACTGTTACTATTTGAAAGAAAAAAAAGATATACACTGTTATTATTTTACTGTTACTATTTGAAAGAAAAAAACTATGTTATTACTTGTAGTAAAGTATCTTGTAAATGTCAATTATAAAATTTTCACGTATATAAGTGTCGATACATTAAAATTTAAAAAAGGGCCCAACCAGTTAGGCCCGGACCATGTCCTTAATGGGTCATGGACCGGGCTGTCTAAAATACTTGTAGCCCAGCCTGGCCCATTACAGTAGACTGGTGGACAAACAACTTAATGCCTGGCCCAACTCAGTTGACACCCTTTATAATGCACAAATAATTATGTCTTTTATATGTAATATATCAATATTGTATAAATGTGCATAATTATGTATTAGAATATATAAATAATTATGTATTGCACCGATATTTGTTTGACTATCACACATTCTCACTTAATAAATAAAAAATAATAAAATAATATAAATTTTATTTTTCACAAAAAGTGAAATAACTATAAAAGAATTTTTTTTTTTAAAAAGAGCAACCAAAAAATATAAACAACAACAACAATTTTTTTAAAAAAAGAACCACTTAACATTTTAGTTCCTCTTAAATTTACAAAAGGGAAAAGGGTCAAAAATATCCTTGAACTATTTGAAATAGAGCAGATATACTCCTCTATTACGTTTTGGCTCAAAAATACCGCTCAATAAAATGTTTGGGTAAAAAATACCCCTTAGCAAATTTTTTGGCTCAAAAATACCCCCTCTCTAATGGAAACAAAAAAAGGTTAAAAAATACTCCAAAACTATCATAAATGGAGAAAAAATACCCTTGGTTAAATTTTGGTTCAAAAATACCCTCCCTTAAAATTTTACAAAAAAAAAAGTAACCCTATCTCTAATAGAAATAACACCATGCATATTATCTGGACAAAAAAGACACATGATCAATCTACGTGTAACCCCCATTTAAGGACTCAAGAGGTTTTCTTCTCCGGTATTAGGTTCGAGATGTTAGGATCTACACCAGATCTGTCTAGAAATCAAATGAAGAAGAAGAAGAAGAAATCTTGAAGAAAAAGTAGAGAGAAGTGAGAGTTTCTCTCTCTATAACTGGGAAGACAATTTTTTTAATGTAGTAGCACCCAATTACTTGGACAACCTCCATGGGTGTAATATATATACATATATTTAATGAATACAAAATATTTTTCATAGAGAATGAACAGTACAACCTTCATTGTGGTTTACAAATATTTAACAGTACATTGAATATTACATCAGGCTCCGTAACCTAACAATTCTCCCATTTTGAGACTGATCCATTCAACAACAACAAAAATATAAATCAGCATCATTAATATTTTCATTACACCACAAAAATCATCTTCTGTAGCAGCTACAAAGACCAACCAAGGCTTTGTACAACCTTAGTTTCCCAGCGTCAACACATTTAGTAAATATCTCTGTTGGATTCTTTGCACCCTCTATCTTTTCCAAACACATACCACAATCTTCAATAAACCTGCGAGTAAAATGGTACCGTCTTCTAATGTGTTTTGTGTTTACATGATAGACTGAATTTTTCACCAACTGTATGGCACTCTGACTATCTGTGTAGAGAGTTTTTCGCTGCTGCCCTATGCGCAACTCTTCCAAATAATCAACCAGCCATATAATTTCTTTTTTAGCTTCAACTATTGCTTCATACTATGCCTCAGTAGATGAAAGAGCAACACACTTTTGAAGCGTTGACATCCAACTCACCGTTGTACCACCTATAGTATAGATGTACCCGGATGTGCTCTTTCTCGAGTCCATATCACCACTCAAATCAACATCGACAAATCCCTGTAAGATAATATTGCCATTGCCAAAACAAAGTGAAGTATTAGATGAACCTTTCAAGTATCTTAGAAGTTATTTCACAACTTCCCAATGCTCTTTCCTAGAGTTTGACATATATCTGCTGACAACTCCTACTGCATGTGCTACATCGGGGCTTGTGCAAACCATAGCATACATCAAGCTTCCAACTGTAGAGGTATACGAAACTAGTTGTAAGAACCTTATTCAGTGCTCCATTTAATTTGCTAATGAGCAGTCCATTTAATTAGTGCTCCATTTAATTTGTTAATGAGCAATTTATTTAATTGGTGCTCCACTTATTTGCAACGTGCTCCATTAAGTTTGCTAATATATATATTTATGTGAATGCTTCCTTTGGAGTACTGAAGAGGCATCATAAGCCTCTATATAAAGAGGCACTCTCTGCCTAAATGAAGCAGTGGGAAAAAAACCAGAAAAAAATTAAAGAGAGAGCATACGAGAGGTTGTGAGAACTTTTAAGGGTAATGGAGGAGTTTTACGGTAGAGCTTTTGACAATTTTATTCTAGTAAGTTACTCTTATTTTCTAAATTTATTATAATAAATTAATTTATATAAATGAGTTTATTTTCCGTGTACTTTAAGTACTTTATTATGATAATATTATTTATGAAAATTTTTACTAATTGAAATTATACTATTTAAAGGATTTAAGATTTAATCCTACTTGAAGTTTTGAATATTAATTGACATAGTGAATTATTATATTAATAATTTAATAAGTGGCAGTTGGGAAATGACATTGTTTATATAGAGTGACAAGTGTTAGGTAAGTAATAGTTCTTAAATTTTTAAGATTTATCTTGAATAGATGGGTGAATAACAATTTATATTTAAGTGGGTTGAGTTGGAAAGTTACTGCATATCCTTACTTCTTTAATCCATATCTTAGTTCTTAAATTTTTAAGATTTATCTTGAATAGATGGGTGAATAACAATTTATATTTAAGTGGGTTGAGTTGGAAAGTTACTGCATATCCTTACTTCTTTAATACATATGTATACATATATGGCAGTAAGTGTTGGATATATATATATATATATATATATATATATATATATATATATATATAAGTCATATGCATTGCATGCCCTCATACTTAGTTACATTCAAACTTACTAACACATACTTTGGCCTACATGACCTAACCATGTAGGAACCGAGGACTACCTTTATCCACCATAAGATGGCTAGCTTGGATCTTGAGATACTTATATTGTAATAGTGCAGCAACCATTTGATTTCTCCAAAGTTATACTTTCTATTATTAAAAAGACCAAACCATTATGATAATCAACTTGTCCATAACTTTGCAGGAGATTCTCACGTGTGCTCTCTTCCTCTCTCCTTTGTAATAATTTAATTAGTTTTATATAAATAGTATTAGAATTATAGTAATTGGAGTAATTAAGATTTAATTCTAGATTTGGAATTATTGAAAAATTAATAACAAAATTTTGGATTTTTGTGTCTAGGCTAGACATATAGTAATATGTGTATTGTGAGTTGTAAAAATCTTTTGGTGATAATTTATTTGACTAGATCGTGGTGCTACGGATTTCATTCAAAAGGGGAAGGCCAAAGTGATTAGATTGACTGAGATTTGACTAAGGCAAGTGGACTTCCTAAACTTTGTAATTCTCATAGAATTCTCAATTTTCCTTTCTTCTATGTGAGATAAGGATGATTTATTATTGATATCGAAGTGATAATTATTTTTAGATGTGAATGTTTGTTGAAGTTGTGATGGTATGAAGATATTGATTTATTATTGAAATCAAAGAGATACATATTTTTTAAAATGAAATGTTGTTGAGGTTGTGATGATATGGAGATTAAGCCTATTACGACATTTATGATGCTTGAATTGATAAATGAGGATAAGTGATGAGAATTTTATATTGGGAGATATATGTATATATGTTGTTGTGGTTGAAAATTTTGAGTGGATTTATTTGTGAAATTCATATCATGTTCATTCATTCCAAAATGTGCATATTTGCATTGGTTCTGAGTATTGAAATGAGTAAGAAAGAAGAATATTGGGACTGAGGTCTTTACCGGTCGAGATATGAGGCCGAGGTTTCTACCGGCAAATTTATGATATATTTTGGGATCGTGGTGCACGTCGTATCGAATACTATATTTTGGGATCGTGGTGCACGCCGCATCGGATACATGGTCCATGTGTGGTCTCCATGGGTCCCGGTATGCAAAGCAGCGGGTGTGTATCAATAGGACAGACATGCATCACGATTATTTGACATTGCATAGCATCATTTGCATCTCACATCATTTATTCCATCTCATAATGTTTTGGTTGTTTGGTTATATTGAATATTATTGATGTTGGATATTGTTATATCATTTGACTTGTTTAAGTCTTTATATGATGAGATTTAATATTGCTTTAATGAACACTTGATGAAATAGCAGGAACTTGATATATCGAAAAACACTGCTTTAATGAACACTTGATGAAGCAGGAACTTGATATATCGAAAAATGTTCCCTATGACCTGAACGTGGGATGATCTACTGTGTATTGTATCTTGTTGGGCTGGCTGATTTTCTATGCAGGTTGAGGTTGCGAAAGTAGGATGGAATGAAAGGAGCTTGTGTATTCTATTGGACTTACTTTATTTAGTTAGTTTACTTGCGGGGGTACCACGTGATATTTTGGTACTCACCCCTTGCTTCTATATTTTTTTGTAGGTTGTGAGCCCAGACAATAAATAGTATTATCCTTGATTTTACGAGATTTCCCAGGAGACGTAGAGAGGTAGCTATTGACATCTGGTTGACTCTCTTGTTCCTATTTCTTTATACTTGTTCTATTCGAGAAGAAGGACAATTTGGACCTGTATTTCTTTGATTTTTCGTATTGTTAGTGGCTTGTACGCATGATAACCAAATCCTTAGGTGGTTTTTAAGTTTAAGAAAATTCTCAGCTTTAGTTTCTATTCTAGTTAATTATTTCTGCAAAATATTTTGTTTAAGGTTGACTTGTTCTAGTAGGATTGAGCAAGTGTCATCACACCAAATTTCTGGGTTGTGACACTAGTGCCATGTATTCACGCTCCTTAGTTGTCTTCGGTGGCTGCTCTTTTGACAATTTTAGATGACTTGCCAAAGGAGTAGTCCTGGATTTAGCATTATTCATCTTGAATCTGAATAACACCTTCTCAATATACTACTCTTGGGAAAGATTTAAAATGCCAGCAGATCTGTCTCGAACAATTCTCATTCCTAGAATCTGTTTTGTAGCACCTAAATCTTTCATTTCAAACTCAGAAGACAAACCTGCCTTCAAATTCTTTATCTCCTTCATGCTAGAACGTGCAATCAACATATCATCCACATACAAGAGTAAAAGGATATAAAAATAAGAAGTTTTCTTGAAATAACAGCACATTTATCTCCTTCATGCAAGAACCTACAATCAACATATCATCCACATACAAAAGTAAAAGGATATAAGAGTTAGAATTTTTCTTGAAGTAGCAGCACTAATCCTTTTCACTTTTGTGAAAATCACTCTTGATCATAAAGGAGTCAAATTTAATATACCATTGTCTAGGTGCCTGCTTTAACCCATATAAGCTCCTACTAAGCTTACACACGAAGTGTTTCTTGCCTGGAACTACAAACCCCTCTGGTTGTTGCATATATATTTCTTTGTCCAAGTCACCATGTAAAATCGCTGTTTTACATCCATTTGCTCAAGATGCAAATTTTCAGCAGCAACAATACTCAAAATAATTCGAATAGTAGTTAATTTCACAACAAGAGAAAATATTTCAGCATAGTCAATACCTTTTCTTTGTGAATATCCTTTGACCACTAACCGAGCTTTGAATCTTCTTTTACCATTTTTTCGTGCTTAATTCTGTACAACCATCTGTTCAACAAGGTTCTCTTTCCAGCAGGTAATTCAATTAGATCCCAAGTATTATTTTTTTTAAGTGAGCTCATTTCTTTATCCATAGCTTGCTTGTACTTGCTTGAGTCTTCCACCTGTTTAACCTCACAAAAAGACTCGGGTTCCCCTTTATTAGTCATCAACAAATATTGTAATGAAGGTGATACTTGTCTGGTGCTCTGATGGTTTTGGATGATCTACTCAACGCCGGTTCTGGTGTCATTTGTTCCACCTCTGGCTCTTCAGCAGCAGTTTCTGGAGTTTCTTGAGTTACACCCTTTTCACTAGGTGTAATTTCCATCTCAACTCTCACATGCTTTGCAATCTCTGAGTCCTTCTTGTTATTATCTTTGTATAGAACATTTTTATCAAATGTCACGTCACAATGTCTTAAGATTTTTCTATTTTTGTCATCCCAAAACCTGTAACTAAACACGTCAGAACCATAACCTATGAAATAACACTTCACAGCCTTAGCATCAAGCTTGTCTCTTTTCTAAGGATCAACGTGAACATAAGTAACACATCCAAAGGTCCTTAAGTGTGATAATTTGATTTCCTTTCCTGTTCATACCTCTTCAGGAATCTTAAATCCTAATGGAACTGATGGACCTCGATTGATCAAGTATGCAACTGTGTTCACTGCGTCTGCCCAAAATGTTTGAGGCAACCCACAATGAATTCTCATACTTCGTGCACGCTCATTCAACATTCTACTCATCCTTTCAGCGATACCATTCTGTCTTGCCTTGCCTGGGACTGTTTTTATCAGTCTAATTCCCTCAGCTGCACAAAATGTCTTGAATTCTGATGAGTCATATTCTTCGCCATTATCTGACCTCAAACATTTGATTTTCAACCCCTTTTGATTCTCAACTTCAGCCTTCCATTTCTTAAAAATGGCAAACACACCAGACTTGTGTTTCATGAAGCAGACCCAAACTTTCCTGCTGAAATCACTAATGAAGGTTACATAAAATCTAAAACACCAAATGATGAAACTGGAGATAGTCCCCATACATCAGTGTGGACCATTTTCAATCGTTCTTTCTTAGGCTCTCCTGCAACCTTTGTGAAACTGACACGTTTTTGCTTTCCCATAATATAGATTTCACAATAATCTGAATCAACAGATTCGAGACCTTCCAAGACTCCCTTTTTAGCCAGTATCTTTATTCCTTTGACGCTAATGTGTCCAAGTCTATTATGCCACAACTTGAATTGCAAACATTGTCAGTAACAACAACTAGGCTTATAAATCCTTCAGTGGTGTACAACGTTTCAGTTTTTGTGCCACGTACTATAAATATAGCACCTTTCACAACCTTCCACGAACCATTTCCAAACACTAATGTATAACATTGTCAGTAACAACAACTAGGCTTATAAATCATTCAGTGGTGTACAATATTTCAATTTTTGTGCCACATGTTATAACCATAGCACCTTTCACAACCTTTCACGAACCATTTCCAAACACTAATGTATAACCTGAGTTGTCCAACTAACCAACAGAGAGCAAATTCTTCTTGAGATGAGGAACATATTTGACATCTTCCAGCATCCATTTATTGCCTGATGGAGTATGTATACAGACATCACCCCTTTCTTTAACCGGCAAAGCCTTATTATCAGCAAGATGTAAATTTTTGAAATATCATATTTGAAATTTTGAAACAATTTCTTATTTGATGATGTATGGAAGGAAACACTAGAATCTTAAATCCAAGATTCAACCGGGCTGTCAACACTAAGAACTAGTGCATCTCTAATATCTTCTGCTGAATTTACGGAGTCATTATCATTTTCAGATCTGCTATTCTACTTCCTTTTAGATTTCTTACAGTTTGTCTTAATATGTCCCCGCTCTACACAATTTCAACATAACACATTAGATTTATATGGAGATTTTTCACGATTCTTTGACTTAGATCTACTATGTGTATTCTGACCCCTCAATTTACTCCTCCCCCTGTGGTCAACACTGAGAGCATTACCCGAAGATTCTCCGATCTCTCTCTTGCAAATATTTTCGCTGAGAACAACATCTCCGATTTCATCAAACTTCAGTTTTTCAAACCCACGAAAATTACTAATTGCAGTAACAACCGCATCTCAAGGTTCGGGTAGAGATAACATCAAAATCAAAGCCTTAATTTCATCTTTAAACTAATATTAACAGAACATAGTTGACTTACAATCATATTGAATTCACTAGTATGGTCAGCCACAAATCCGCCTTCAGACATTTGTAAATTGAATAATCTACTCATCAAGTATACTTTGTTCATCGCAGAGGGCTGCTCGTACATTTTTGACAGTGCTTTCATCAGATTTGTTGTCGTCTTCTCCTTCACGATGTTGAAGGCCACATTTTTGGACAAACTCAATCGGATCAAGCCTAGAGCTTATCGATCCTTGAGTTTCTATTTTTATTCCGTCATCCCCTTAGGCTTCACCCCAATTAAGGATTCATGAAGATCCTTCTGATACAAGAAGTCTTCGATTTGCATTTTCTAGAATTCGAAATCGAAGCCATCAAACTTGTCAATACCGACCTTCGAACTCTCCATCAACACAGATCATGGTGAATCAACCTCGTTCTGATTCCAGTTGTTAGGATCTACACCAGATATTTCCAGAAATCACATGAAGAAGAAGAAAAAATCTTGAAGAATAAGTAGAGAGAAGTGAGAGTTTCTCTCTCTAAAAATGGGAAGACAATTTTTTTAATGTGGTAACACCCAATTACTTGGGCAACCTCCACGGGTGTAATATATATATATAACGAATAAAAAATATTTTTTTACATGGAGAATGAACAGCTTGACCCGCGTAGTTGATAAATATTTAACAGTATATTAAGTATTACATCAGGCTCCACAACCTAACATGAGACTAGCCTTTTCATGTCAAAAGAGATTGTTATCACTTGCGAATGTCTGAAAAAGCCTATCTCTAAATGATAATATTGATTTATCCTCGTTAAAATCGTTGTCTCCTCCTTTAACCAGTTTCTCGAGTTTAATAAGATCAAATTTTTCAATTTTTCAAGCCTACAAATCTTGTGTAGAAATTGTTGTGCTCATGTTATCAATGCAACATAATTAATATAAGTTATTATTTCCAAGAGATATAACGGAGGGGTATTTTTGAACCAAAATGTAACGAAAGGATATTTCTGCTCCATTTCAAATAGTTCAAGAGTATTTTGGACCCTTTTTACTGTACAAAATTTAATTTCTATTTGATGGTTTTATATGATAGAAAAAAAACCCATAGAATCTAAAACTACATCTCTCATTGTGATCACCAATTTTTTTTATGTATCACTCAAATCTTACTGATTTATTTATTTTAACACTGCTTCACTAAAATAAAAGTGAAATTTAAGTTTTTGTTATAATCTAATTAGATTTATACCAATAAACAGGATATGCTAATTTAAAAGAACAAGCAGGGGCGGAGCCATCTATTGGTTAGGGGGTTCATCCGAACACTCTTTGGTGAAAAATTATATTATTTATATATAATTAAAATATTTTTTTAATATATATAGTAAATGTTGAACCCCTTCAATAAATTCATGTGTCTACTTCTTCAAATTTTGAAATTCTTGAATCAAAATTCCGACTCCGTTATTGAGAATATGTATACATCATATATCTATTCAGTTTCATAAATGCGCATCACTGTTATTGATGTTCATATCATATGTGTTGTCTTATCAAATAAAGATAAGTATACAAAATACACATAAACCATACTACTTTTTGGAGTTTTACACCTAAGGTATTGAAAGTTTGAGAAATACACCTAAACTATCACTTATTAGTTTGAGAAACACACTTCTATCTTCTATTCCACTCTTACCATGGTGAGTGTGCTATACTTTCTCTTTTATTTTTAAAAAAATGTCACATCACACTCTACATGGATAAAATATTCTACCTTGGCAAAAACTAAATAAATTATATTATTAGTTAAAATTAAATATTAAAATATTATTATTTCAAAAAATATAAAATAAAATATAAATATTTTTTCTTACCCCACTCCACCACTTCCTCTCATTGTACACCCCCCTCCCATCCCCAAACAAAAATTATAATTTTTTGAAAAAAGATTTTTATTTCATCTCCCTCTTAAAATAATAATCTAGATATTATTTTAAATATTTTTAGAAAAAATAATTCTATGCTACCACTTAATCCTCCGCTTTTATTTTTTTATTACTTTTAGAAAATTATTTTTTATTTATAGCAAGATTTTTTAAATAAAATTTTTATTTCTGTTATACTTGATGAACAAGTAGAAAAAATATTTATCTAAAAATATGTACATATCTATAAAAAAAAATATGTATACATATCTATAAAAAATATAAAAAAGATAAAAATAAATTAGGAGTGGAGTATTAGATGCAAGTGAGATAGAATTTTATTTATTTTTAAAAAAATTATTTTTTTAGGTAGGAGTGGAGTAGGAGTTAAAATTTAAACTTTTAAAAAATATTTTATAAAAGAGATCAAAAAAAGTAAAAGGGGTGGGGATTGTTGGGGTGGGGGCAATAGAGTAGGTGAGAAAAATATTTTAAATTTTATTTTTTTAAAAAATAATATTTTTTTGAAAGAATATTTATACTTTGATCTTTTACTTTTAACTAATATTAATATTTTTTTTTAATTTTTGTCAATGTGGCATGCCATGTGGCAAAGTTTTCTTCAATAAAAGAGAGTGTATTACACACACCACTGATAAGTAGTAGTTTAGATGTGTTTCTCAAACTTTCAATACTTTAGATGCGAAACACAAAAAAATGATATAGTTTAAATGTGTTTTGTATACTTATCTCTATCAAATAATTTAAAAGATAATACTGTGCAAATATAAAATTAATTGACCGGATTCTTTAGCCTCAGGTTGATAAAGTAAATTAGTTTTATATAGATGTCTTTAGTGCGAGGAAAATATTTTCTTCAGAAATGCTATTTAGAAAAATAAGTGATGTGTTTTCTTTTTATGTGTATTTGATAAGTAAATTAAAAGAAATTATTCTAAAATATTTGTGTATAATATAACAACTACTGTGATAGTTGCGGTAAGGGTGTAGGGTGATGGAGATAGAGATGTAGTGTTGTGGAGGGTAGAAACAATACATTAAAGTGTCATTTATAGAATTTATTGTTTTCAATTCTATTATAACTCTTATTTTTAATAAACTTATTTTCTAAAAATTTGATCCAACAAACATATAAAAATAATTTTTTTGTGAAAATATATTTTCTATCGTGCCGAACACAATGTTAGTGTTTCGTTGCTTTCTGTGTTTGTAAGAACACGTATATAAATTAAATGATACCTAATATATGTTACACTTATTTTGGATCAGTAAATTATTGAGCATCACTGATGTTAATATTCTATCGTCAAGTCCATTTTTTATGTGATATATGAACTGAACTGATTTCTTCTTCTTTTTTTTTTTTGACAAACCGTAAAATTTTCATTCAACCAAAGTAGCATAGATACATCGCTAGTTTTTTATGGACTCTAGAACTAGTTCTCATAATTAACTAACTATCTATAAGACTCTCCACAAAGATTACTTAAACAGGGTAAGTATTAAAGTGATCAAGGATTGACTTCCATTTTGGTTGGGACTGTCCTTTGGTGTGCAATTGAAGACAAATTTCCTTCAATCTTTTGGCAACTGGTGTGCTATTTTGCAAGTAACGTCTTGAATTTCTTTCATTCCAGATATGATAGACACTTGTTGCGTACAACCATCCCAGAATTTCAGCGTGTGGTCCACTTTTATGTGCTTTCCTCAACATCCATTGTAGTTCATTCTCTCAACTCCCTATTTGTCTAGGCCTTTTCATCCATGTCAAGAGTGAGCCCTATCTTGAAATTCTAAACAGGTGAAAAAATGTTTATAGACTTGAGTAGAAACTTTCAGGGTAAATATATTGTGTTTGGAATACATATTTCATTCATTCATATTATTTTCATGAGTTAAATATGGAGAGTATATTTTTTCCACTAGTTATTGATATTGAGATTAAGATTCAAACTTGGGGGCCATTACTTGCGTGCTTTAATATTATGTTGTATTGAAATGTGTCTAATCTTAAAGTGTAAGGTGATAGAAATAACATAAATTTATTCACTTAATTTTTACTTCTTAATTTCATGTATTTCATGATTTTGGAATTTTTTTACTTAAGTCGCTTCTGATTTCTCAAGAGCAAAATCAGAGAAATAAAAATAATTTTGAGACTTTTTTTACTTAAACTTGCAACTGTCCTGCCATGACGAACCGCCATACCGGAAATAATCCCAGCTTGGTAGATTGTACGGAATCAGAAACTAAAAATTTATATCTCAAATCTTCATTTCGCAACACATCTTCAAACCATGACATTCTAAAATCAATGCTTTGCGTCAAGATCAATACTGTAGTTTTGTTCTCCCGAATTTGACTCCATAAAATCATACAAATTCCTTATTGCCTTGACTATCAAGTCAAAAAATTTGACTCCAATAAAATCATACAAATTTCTTATTGTCTTGACTATCAAGTCAAAAAATCAAACTCATAATCCAAATCTCAATCCATTATCGATTACTTTACTTGACTCAGACTGATCTAGGCTCAAAATTTTTAAGTTACTTCTCACAAAATTTCTAGCCCAATTTTTTTTTCATTAACCTATCCAAATAACGACAAGGATAGATCGTTACAAAAGATCGATGACCATATTTGAAAAGATCCCAATTAACATATTTTGAAAAGATCAATTATCATATTTGTATTTTAGCTCATTCACCATGATTGAAAAGGTCACCAGAAGATTTGGATATTTAAAAATTGATTTTAGCTCAACCATCATATTTGAAAAGATCACGTCGCATGACTTACTCAAATTATTTATTTTATACTTTTTTTGTCATATTCATCAAAAAATTCAATCGATATACTACGTAGCAAACTCAAATTATAGTTGTAGGTTGTAAATAGAAAAATTATAGTTAGGAAGGCCTAATATTGATTAAATATTAGTTGTTTTTGAGAATTCCTCTTTTTTTAAAAAGCCACAGTTTTAGAGCTACAACATGACTCATGGTTATGTTTGGTTGCGTGGCCACCCGTGAAAGTCCAACAACATGCATGGTGGATCCCACTTTGCAAAAGTATTTTTTACTTTTTCCTCATTATTTTTCCACTTTAGTTTTCATCTAACTTTTTTTCACTTGCTTGTGCGGATAATTTTACAAAATATTAATAATTTAAAATATTAAAAAATTATATTAAAATTTATCTACATCATATAAATTGAAACAGAAAAATAACAGGCATTGGGCCCGTATTAGACAACGAGAAGCTTGGGCTGACTCATGGTCATGTCTGCTCCTCGGTTGCATCTTCTTTTGCCACATATAAGCTGCTCCCATAGGCAGTTGTTCGACATGCCTACTTGAGCAGCTTGAGAGTACATCGATAATTTTGAACGATTTTTCCGTTATAATTAGAGCAAGAAGTTCATGTATATTGCTAAATAAATTTTTGATGTGCTCTAAAAATTTTATGTGTGCAACATAAATTAGTTTTCTATAGGTCTCAATAATTAACAACTTAAAATATTAAATCGAGACGAAAAGTGAATTTATATTGAATCTGTGCTATATGTGTGCAACATAAATTAGTTTTCTATAGGTCTCAATAATTAACAACTTAAAATATTAAATCCAGACTAAAAGTGAATTTATATCGGGCCCGTGCTAGTACAACATGTGTTGACACCGAATTTTTATCCTCCACAGTATAAATCAGTTATCGAGCTTCTTTAATTTTAACAATGAGAAATAATTATCTTCGGAAAAAAAATATATTTTAAGTTATTTGGAGTTATATTTATTCAAAATATCATTCTAAAAAATAAATTTATTTGTTATTTTCTAAAAAATAAATTTATTTGTTATTTTCTAAAAAATAAATTTATTTGTTGTGAATTATCTTTATTTTATTAGAAATTATTTTTAAAAAATTAATTATTTCACTTTAATGTTTCAAGAAGCTCGTTAATTGATTTATTTTAATTCACCGTGTATTTTAAAATTCAAATTCGCGCCCTGAACCCTGCATGTTTTCCCTTTTTTCCTTTTTTTCCTTTCCTTTTACTTTACTTTTTCTTTTACCCAGGACCCACGTGTCTCCCCTTTTCCACTTTTCCCTTATTTCCCTTTCTCTCTCATATGCTCCCTCACCTTCAGCATTTCCTTCTTCTTCTTCAAGAAGTGAAAAACCCAGCAAAAACCCAAGTTAAAAATCAGATCTCCAACATTTGAAATTTTGAATTTTGAATTCCAATTCAAAATCCTAATTTTCGGCCTATAAATATCCCCTCTTGAATCAAAAAAAGGGGGCAGCAGTAGCATTGGATAATTCAAAATCATAGCAAAACTTACTCAATTTTTCAAAAATCATTCTTAATTGTCGAAGCTTGATATAGCTCATAGAATCGATTTTCCAGAAGCCCATTTGATTTTTAAAGTCTTAAAATCGAAAGTTCTTGCCGAAATAAAGCTTCGGTGGTGAAAAAACTTCATCAAGTTCGTCGTCCCATTTCGCTACCCCGATACAGCCCTGTACCGGATAAAGAATACACAGGAATGGAAGCTGATATACATGTTCTGAAGGTCAAAATCAGTGAATATACACTGGTATACGTCCAATGTATACAGCAGCCCCAAGACCCAATGTCAAGCTCAAGTAGCAGCAGCAGGGGCGTCCCAAAGAGGCCTTGTGTGCCAATTTCCCGGAAAATCTCTTAAAGGGCCAGGCAGGCCCAAAATCTAGAATTAGGATAGGTTACTATTTGGGCTTGCCAAACCTAATCCTTTATTTGTGAATACTTGCTATTTATTTTACTAACTCTTAACCTTATTTGTCTTTTTTTTAATCTAATTAATTTTCTCAACAAGTCTATCATTTATGTTAATTCTCGCCTTAACGATTTTGCTTTACCCTTAGAATTTTTTTTTTTACAAAATCAAACTTAGCAAAAACTCTTTCAAAAATAGGAGTCAAGTTTAGCCAACATTTGTGAGATTAAGTTGATGTTTTCAAATTTAGCAAAATCTATCAACTTTAGGCAACATTTTCTAAATTAAATCAAGTATTTAAATTGAATCAAGTATTTAAATTGAATCGAATTCAATCAATATTTTCAAAAGTTAGTCAAATTTTCTAATCGTCGGTCGTCCGCATGTTAGCGGTCATTTGAGTGATTAAGTTTTTCTCAAGATGGAAATTGAACCCTTACCCGTTTCTTTGAAATTTTATATCGCATGTTAGCGGCCATTTTGAGTGATTAAGTTCTTCTCAAGATGAAAATTGAATCCTTACCCGTTTCTCTGAAATTTAAAACTTTTCTGTTAGGTTTTAGAATTTAATCGGTTTCCTAATTATCCTTAAAATTAGGTGGCGACTCTGTTTTTCTTTCAATTATTCGGGAATCTGGTTCGTGATTAAATCAATTGAGCCTCGAATCATATTTCTCGAGAAAGGGTCAGTCATTTTTTGGGATAACAAAAATGGCGACTCTACTAGGGATTTGATTAGATTCTAACCATCAGATCGGATTGTTTGACTAACTATTTGATGATATTTGCTTATGTGTTTTATCTGTTTAGATTTGATATTAAATTGTCATTTGCATTTCATGGCATTTTCTATTATATCTCATGTATTTGGAAGGATGGTTTTGCGATCTCGCAGCCGGATTCTCAAATACTTAACCCTTTTCGAAATAAGTGACGAGTTGTCGACACGCAGTGCATTCAATGGTTGTCATGATTTTCAGCTCAGGTTGTCTGCCTAGGTACCCAGTCCATTCAAAGCCACTTTTAGATACCTAGGGTAGAGTGAAGTCAAATTCCTATTTGTAAGCATTGGCCTAAGACGACCCAGCACGTAAGGCGTGTTGGGCCCATTAGAAGGACCACCTTGAGTCCAAAGTGGCCCCCGACCCAAATGGACGATCATACTTATGTGTTTATATTTGAAGAATGTATATGTTGTTTGACAAACCTTTGTCCCTCAGGGTCGGGAGTTCATTTTAATAGCATTTTATCAAAAAAGGGTTGTTTACAAAGCATCACATTCAAAAGCGTTCAGAGTTGTTGACGAGAAGTTCAAAAAGAAGAAATTTTCCACGGAGGTTTAGTTTAGGACTATTTCCCTGCGTGAGATTAATTTTTTGTATCCATCCCTCTCCCATATTATGTATCCTCATTGAGTTTATTCATAAAATATGTATAAATATTTTTGAAAAATGAAATGTCTAAATATTCGTATACATCCTTCAAATCGTTAGGCCCACCCTTGGCACAAAAGGGTCACATATTTGTTTAGGACACGCCATATTTGTTTATGTGATATATTTTATAACTGTTTGTGTGATTATGTTGCTTTGTTTGAAGACTTCTTTCCCACTTCTTTTCGAAAGTTCCTTCACATATTTGTTTAGGACACGCCATATTTGTTTATGTGATATATTTTATAACTGTTTGTGTGATTATGTTGCTTTGTTTGAAGACTTCTATCCCACTTCTTTTCGAAAGTTCCTAAAATCCTCTAAGCATATAAATCAAGTCACTATCAAGAGTTCGTCCAAATACTCTTTGAGCTTCAAGTTTCTCAACAAAATTCTAAAATTCTACTTATCAAAGGTGAATTTTTCAGTTCGAAAGTTTCAGGTTTAGAACTACGTATGGTCTGATTTCTCTTTTTGGTGAGATACATAGGCAGCCTCTCGAGGCTCGGCCCCCCTTAAAAAAAGTTTTTCCTTTTTCGTCATCCTTCCTTACAAAGGAATCATCAATTTCAAAAAAATGTGAAAATCTTGTCAAAATATTTTTTTTAATCACAAATTTTGAATCTAAATAGGCCTACTTTATTCGGCTCGACCCCCCGTTTAGAAAAGAATTTTCTTTCCCGTCATCATCACAAAAGAGTCATCAAATTTCAAAAAAAAATTGAACGTTATGTCTATTCACATCTCCCAGATTCATAAATCTTGAACAGACAACATTTCGCCTATTTTAGTCACTTTTCTATCTTCAGGGGTTTGTATTACTTCAAACAATGCAACTATTGTGTATTTGTTCTTTTGTGTGATATCTTGCATTATTCACTATGAGCAAGGACTAACATTTTTGTCTTTTAAGCTATTTTTCATTCGACTGATAACTTAGAATTGATTTGTGTTGATAAAATTTGGTCGATCGTCATCACTTCACTAGATCAAAGGCATCCAAAGATTCCTCTCCCGATCAAGACCAGTGGAAAGGAAAAATGACAGGTCATAATGATAATGCAAGCCTGACTGAGATCACTATGACAGATACCGCTATCACACCACAAAATGAGTTGATCGCACATCTGATGCAACAGATGGTTGATATGAAGACGAAAATGAAAAAGACTCAGGAGCTAGCAAATTTGGCCATCGCTGCCAATCTCCTCGGGCTAGATCACGAGAGGCCCACAGTTCATTTTTCTTCTCCTGATCCGTCTCATCAACCTATCCCTATCTCCACAAATCTTCTAATCACCCCTGTTCAAGCTTCACATGTCGTCAATGTATGACCTTCTAACATCTTTCCCCAAAAACTGCATAACGCCCAAGCCGACAGTACCTCTCACATTGCCCACACTATCCAACCCCAAACAATCCCTCCCGAAAATCATGTTCCAGACCAGTATAACCTACCTTCCACCCAAATTGCGCCTCTTAAAATCCCTTTTCATATCCCAATATTTAACAATCCACATATTCCTCACCCCACTTACCCTGAGGTTGATCATGGTGAGGAGAAGGAGAAAGAATGGAAGGCCAAAGAGCAGATGGCCAAATTGAATATAAGGGAAGAAATTGCAAAGGCAATGAAGCAGTTTCACCATACACTCGATGTTGCAGGACTAAATTATGAGGATTTATGCATTCACCTTGATCTGAACCTTCTAGAAGGGTTCAAAATACCAAAGTTTGATGCCTTTGACGAAAGCGAAAACCCTCTGGCTCATTTAAGGGCATATTGTGATCAGATGGTGGGCGTAGAAAAAAACAGAGCATTACTAATGCGACTCTTCAGCCGGAGTTTAAGCGGAGAGACCCTGAAATGGTTTACCTCTCAAGAAATAAACCAATGGGCCAATTGGAGTGCTGTGGCAAATAACTTCGTTGAAAATTTTGCTTACAATGTCGAAATTGTGCCAGATCGTTACTCATTGGAGAGAATTAAGCAAAAGTCAACTGAAAACTACCGAGAATACACCTACAGATGGAGGAAAAATGCTGCCAGAGTGCATCTCCTATATTTGAAAAGGAGATTATCGAGGTGTTTGTACGCTCCCAAGAGCAAGAATTTTATGAAAGGCAATCTCAAAAATTCTGTCCCGATTTCCTTTTTGGGAATATGACTGAGCCGTTGTGGCGCCTACATAAAAATTCCCATGGTGCTTTTGACAAGCTATCGATCCCTGATAACATCTAAACTGGACAAAAATTTTGAGATTGCCTTCAAAATTTCACTAAGCATCATTACAAATCTGAAAGCTGGCTTAAAGATTCTTAGCCCGACCTTTGCAGGCCTTATCAACAAGATAATAATGAGGCGTAAATGGTTCCATCTCACTTAAATCTCCAGCAACTCATCTTGCCATGCATCGCGGAAAGAGATTATTTTATTTTTACAATTGCGCCCAGAGCGCTATTTTATTTCCTGTCGCTGATCCAGGGCACTGCATATTTTATTGCCGACCCAGGGCACTGCATATTTCATTGCCGATCCAGGGCATTGCATATTTCATTGCCAATCCAGGGCACTGCATTTTTATTTACTGTCGTCGATTCAGGGTACTGCATATTTCATTGCTGATCCAGGGCACTGTATATTTCATTGTCGATCCAGGGCACTGCATATTTTATTGTCGATCTAGGGCACTGCATTTCATTGTCGATCCAGGGCACTGCGTTTCATTGCCGATCCAGGGCACTGCATTTCATTGTCGATCTAGGGCGCTGCATATTTTATTGCCGATCCAGGGCACTGCATATGTCATTGCCGATCTAGGGCACTGCATTTCATTGCCGATCTAGGGCGCTACATATTTCATTGCCGATCCAGGGCACTGCATTCTCATTGTCGATCCAGGGTACTGCATATTTCATTGTTGATCTAGGGCATTGTATATTTCATTGTCGATCCAGGGCATTGCATATTTCATTGCCGATCCAGGGCTCTGTATATATTCATTGCCTCCAGAAGGCTATTTTATTTTCAGTTGCTGATCCAGGGCCATTATATATTTATTGCCTTCAGAAGGCTATTTTATTTTCAGTTGCTGATCCAGGGCCATTATATATTTATTGCCTCCATGAGGCTATTTTATTTCCAGTTGCCGATCCAGGGCCATTATATATTCATTGCCTCGAGAAAACTATTTTTATTTCCATTTGCCGATCTAGGGCCATTGCATATTCATTGCCTCCAGAAGGTTATTTTATTTTCAGTTGCTCCCGGAGAGCCATACCAAATACCAGTTGCGCCCAGAGCTCTATTACTATTTTATTGCCAGCTGCGCCCAGAGCGTTATTTTTATTTTTCGCCAGTTGCTCCCAGATAGCCATGTCAGATGCCAGTTATTTATTTTTGGAGAGTCACTCGCCTTCAACGATGACAATCTATTTATTTTTGGAGAGTCACTCGCCTTTAACGTGACAGGTTATTTATTTTGGAGCGTCACTGCCTTCAGTGTGACAGTTGCAGAAAAGAACACATATCAAATATTGTAAAAGATGCCAACTTTAATTCAAGTTATGATTTTACTAATGTTTTGTTTTAGTCATATCGAGAGCATCCAAAAGGGTGAATTCTCAAAACAAACCACAGGTGTTGACGTCATCAAGTAGGATGCAGCACAACATGAAATTTTTTCTTAGCAGCGAATTGGGACATAGTCTGAAAGGGGGCGTCAAACCTTTCGAACACGAGCTGGGAAGCGACTACCACCATAATCCAACCACACACCTGTCAGAAGGCATGTGGGCATTTATGTAAGTCTGTCAATTTTCAGTTTCGCAAAAACTCGATTGTACTCCAACACCAACCCTTCAAATCTCATTCCCGAGAATTCTAATTTCTCTATAATTCGATATTAGGATAGCTTTTGATTTTTTTTAAATCGTGCGTAAAATCAATCATTTTGAACTACAAATGGCCTGAATTCTCATGTAACCTGAGATATGTAGGAAATCCAGAACCAGGGCCCGACTATAATTCCTCGTCCGCACCAAAAGTTTTTCAAAAAGATGTGTTCGGCTAAAAATTAGGTTAGTCAAGTTTCTTTGTCCATGATCTCTTTCATCGATCATATCCAAAGAAAGGGATAGCTGTTGACACCGAATTTTTACCCTCCACAGTATAAATCAGTTATCGAGCTTCTTTAATTTTAACAATGAGAAATAATTATCTTCGGAAAAAATATATATTTTAAGTTATTTGGAGTTATATTTATTCAAAAAGTCATTCTAAAAAATAAATTTATTTGTTGTTTTTTGAAAAATAAATTTATTTGTTGTTAATTATCTTTATTTTATTAGAAATTATTTTTAAAAAATTAATTATTTCACTTTGATGTTTCAAGAAGCTCATTAATTGATCTATTTTAATTCACTGTGTATTTTAAAATTCAAATTCGCGCCCTGGACCCTGCATGTTTTCCCTTTTTCCTTTTCCCCATTTCTTTTTACTTTACTTTTTCTTTTACCCAGGACCCACGTATCTCCCCTTTCCCACTTTCCCCTTATTTCCCCTTCTCTCTCATACACTCCCTCACCCTCACCATTTCCTTCTTCTTCAAGAAGTGAAAAAACCAGCAAAAACCCAAGTCAAAAACCAGACCTCCAACGTTCGAAATTTTGAATTTCGAATTCAAATTCAAAATTCTAATTTTCGGCCTATAAATATCCCCTCTTGAATCAAAAAAAGGGGGGCAGCAGTAGCAGTGGATAATTCAAAACCATAGCAAAACTTACTCAATTTTTCAAAAATCATTCTTAATTGTCGAAGCTTGATATAGCTCATAGAATCGATTTTCCAGAAGCCCATTTGATTTTTAAAGTCTTAAAATCAAAAGTTCTTATCGAAAAGATAAAGCTTCGGTGGTGGAAAAGCTTCATCAAGCTCATCGTCCCATTTTTGCTGCCTCGATACAGCCCTGTACCGGATAAAGAATACACAGGAATGGAAGCTGATATACATATTCTGAAGGTCAAAATCAGTGAATATACACTGATATACGTCCAATGTATACAGCAGCCCCAAGACCCAATGTCAAGCTCAAGTAGCAGAGCAGGGGCGGCCCAAAGAGGCCTTGTGTGCCAATTTCCAGGAAAATCTCTTAAAGGGCCAGGCAGGCCCAAAATCTTTCAAGTTTAGCCAACATTTGTGAGATTAAGTTAATGTTTTCAAATTTAGTCAAAATCTATCAATTTTAGGCAACATTTTCTAAATTAAATCAAGTCTTTAAATTGAATCAAGTCTTTAAATTAAGTCAACTCTTTCGAATTGAGTCAATTTTTTCAAAAGTTGGTCAAATTTTCTAATCGTCGGTCGTCCGCATGTTAGCGGTCATTTTGAGTGATTTAGTTTTTCTTAATATGGAAATTGAACCCTTACCCGTTTCTTTGAATTTTTAAAGCTTTTCTGTTAGGTTTTAGAATTTAATCTTGGTTTCCTAATTATTCTTAAAATTAGGTGGCGACTCTGTTTTTCTTTCAATTTTTCGGGAATTTGGTTCGTGCTTAAATCAATTGAGCCTCGAATTTTATTTCTTGAGAAAGGGTCGGTCATTTTTTTGGATAACAATGTAGATACAAAGATTGGAGATCATCAATAGGCACATCATTGAAGATTTAAGATGTTCAGTTGATTGGTCAGCCTCTCCTACTTCGGAGGATTCATTACTTTATTTTCATCTTACTTTAACAATTAGACATTTATTAGTTTTATTTTGATTGAGACAGTCATGGGTCTGTCATTGGCATCACCTAATAGTGATAGAGGCTTCATAGACTAGAGTCAAATGTTAATATTAAAACTTGTTGAGCTAGCTTCTTTCTACTTGCCATTTATTAATTATTATCTTGAGACTAGATGAGATGTGCCCATTTAATTCCTTATGTCTTCCGCTGATTTGTAGAGTTTACTGATTGAATGAATGGGATGAGGTCAAGTGGTTCGCTTGGGGACTAGCAATAGTCTCTAGGTACTAGTTACGTCTAGGGTACCCTCCCAGGGCATGACAAACTTGGTATCAGAGCACAGAGTTCAAGTGTCCAAGGGAGTCTATGAAGTCATGTCTAGTAGAGTCTTGTTTATAGGTGTGTTGTGTACCACACTTTATAAGCAGGAGGCTATAGGACATTAGGAATTATTTCACTTTTTCGTATTCTAATTCCTGCAACAGAGTTAAAACTCTATGAAAACTTTCTTTTAATTCGTGTGTTATAGGTTATGCAATTGTGATCATGCTTCTAAGAAGAGTTGATAAAGGAAAGGACGAGATAGTGAGAGTGGTAGCTGATTGAGACCTGCGATTAAAGTTTTTATCTATTAGGTAAGTAATAGGGTGATGAGTCAATTGCCATAAGTTTTGACGAAAGAGTAGTAAGTACCCCTTGATTTTTCATAATAAGGTATAGAAAAAGAGTTATTGTTAGAATGTGATAGAGCATGCTCAAACTAAAAGGGAGTTTATGTTAAGGTGTTGTAGTATCCACTCTATTGAGGGTGAAGTATAGATGTTGAATAGGGGGAAAGAGTGTTTTCAATTTGATAGATCTAAATTAGGCCTATGAATTTTTTTAAAGTGAGAGTTCATGAGACTCGTCGAGTTTGAGCTTAGTCAGATAAGGAGGTATAATGTATATGTGAGTGGTACAGAGCCGTGAGAAGGGGAATGCATTGATTGAATACTCGCTATGAGATTTTAGTAGGCTTATATTCCTCATATTTTTATCTAGTAGTCGTAAGTTGGTGTGGTATTAGAAAGGTTTATGATAGATGTACATTTTAGTGATAGACTCTAAGCTTGAATTTTGAGGAGTAGAGTGAAAGAGGAGACAATATCGTGAGTAATAGTCTTAGTTGGGGATTGTCTCTAAGAAGCTTTCCATAGTGTATGTTCGAGATGAAGATGTTGATTTGTGAGGAAATGATGCTCTGAGTAGAGTACAAGTGCCCCTTAGGTAAGACTAGTGAAACGAGGATAACTCAATAGATAAGAAGAGGTTTGATATGTGTACCCATGATTGTAGAGATGTGTGAAGCTCTAAGTTATGACTATTATAAGAATCTAGACAGTATTTTTGAGTTGAATGTGAATGATTTCAATGTCATTTTATGCATGGACTGGCCTTAGGCTTGTTATGCCCTTGTTTATGGTAGGAGTTAGAGTATCAAGTTTCAGATGTATTATCGTGCTTGTTCTTGTGTGGAGAGGTAGTAGATATAGGTTTCACTAAAGGAGGAGATGATGAGTTCCTTCAAGTCCAGATAGTGATGTTGATGATAACAGACTGAGAGTGAGGATAGATGAGGAGGAGTGGATGTATCCTTACGGTGATAATGGTGTTGTACAAGTGCTATTGAAAAACTAATTATATCGAAAAATATTATTATAATCCAAAAAATAATTAAAGATAACCAGAATTTTAGTAATTTTACATTAATAAATGTTCTTTTCCTATATAAAAAGAACTTAATAAATTTTAAAGCATTTAATTAATTTTAATATTAAAATATATAAACTTAATATTATTCGCGCGGCTAATTACCTTACCTACTGATATAGACTAGTAATAGAGCAGCATTAGATAGATATAGATTTTGGGTACAAACCGGGTCCGAGACCAAAAAGAACACTATCCTTTGTCTCTTCAAAACCCCTAGTCTACCGCTCATTCTGCAAAGGGACGATGACTGACCGGGATCGAACTCGAGATCGAGATCCAGACCGAGACCGAGACCGAGACCGAGATCGTGAACGTGAACGTGAACGGGATCGTGAGCGTGACAGAGATCGGAAACGAGACCGGGAAGATCGAGATCGGAGAGACCGTGAACCTTCTTATACCTCTGACCATAACAGAACCACTCGGCATACTCGTTCCCCTTCCACTGACCGTCACCGTCACCGCCACCGTTCTGCCTCTCGGTCCCGTTCTCCCACTGACCGTCACCGTCACCGCCACCGTTCTGCCTCTCGGTCCCGTTCTCCCACTGACCGTCGTCACCGTCACCACCGCCGCAGGAGTCCCTCAGCTGAAAGTCCTCTAAGAAAAAAACACAGAGATGATGCTGAACGGGATAGGGACAGGCGCAGAGAAGTTTCGGATTTTGTGGATGGGATAGCGAAAGAACAACAGAAACAGAAGAAAAAGAAGAAGGAGAAGGAGGATGGGAGTGGGGGTGTTGCTGAACGAGGTGAAGAGATGATGGATGAGGATGAGATTGAGATGATGAAGAAATTCGGGATACCAGTAGGGTTTGATTCTACCAAAGGAAAGCCAGTGCCAGGAAATGATGTGGGTGCTGTAAGAAAAGTCACGAAAAGGCAGCCTCGACAGTACATGAATAGGCGTGGTGGGTTCAATAGGCCCTTGCCTGCTGAGTGCAACCGCTGAGTTTTCAAGGTTAGGCTTCTGATTTTCTCTATAAAGCCAACATCTTAGTTGTGGAATTTTGAGTATTAGAGAGTTGATTGTATGCATATTCTAGTGTTTCGAACACCCTTATGATCTTTGCCGGCAGATATAAGATAGGGAGCTTGTATTTTGATTAGGGGGAGTGTATCAGAAAAGTATCACTGTTTTGGATTTGTTTGAAGATTTTTGAAGAAAAAGACAGACACTGCAACACAGTGAAAACCTACTGTATTAGTAAGTTGTGTTTATCATTTGAAGTTTTGAGTACATAACATGTGCATGTTTATAGCCTTGTATGCGTTTAATTAGGATGCAAATACATTCTTAAGAAGTGTTTGACTCAGGAGATTGGTTGATGAAGTGGTTGTGATGGCTTATTCCAATGTTCACATCAAAATAAGATGTCTTATTGGGTGGTTATGGGATAAATACAATGTTGGTAGAACAAAATAACCTATCGCCTAAAAAATATAATTTACAATGTCCTCTCTCTAATATAAATTTTTTTATCAACTAAAGAAAAAAGTATCGTGTTTACATCCTATAAAATTATTTACACTTTTCAAAGATCATCTTGATTTTGAAGAAGGGGTGTTGGAGTAAAGCTTGAAATGATATTAAACATATAATAATTAGTGCACATGATGTGATATTTAGTATGCTCTTTCTTGATTTTTATTAACATTAGTCATTCTTTCAATGACAAATGTGAAATATGACTACTCTATGTTTGTCGATC